>MU710717.1:149794-200426 GCA_026770625.1 Nicotiana glauca | reverse complement strand
TTACATTTACTATGGTTCCACTAGTCAATTGACACCAATCGTTATATTTTGGGATATAATTAATAATTTAATTATGAAATATAATTAATAAGTACATATTGATACTAGTTAATTACGTTGTTGCGCTTTATATATAGTTACATTGAATGTCTATATATATAATAAGTAGATATCGATAGCGACCATAAATTACGTTTACAGTGGTTCAACTAGTCAATTGACATCAATGGTTATATTTTGGGATATAATTAGCAGTTTAATTATGAAATATAAATAATAAGTAGATATTGATTCTAGTTAATTACATTGTGCGCTTTATATATAGTTACATTGAACGTCTATATATATGTATATAGTAGCCAACATATAATTTCATTCATTAAGGTCATGCGTATATTGATAGCGACCATGTAATTACGTTTACTATGGTTCCACTAGTCAATTGACACCAATCGTTATATTTTGGGATATAATTAGTAATTTAATTGTGAAATATAAATAATAAGTAGATATTGATGCTAGTTAATTACATTGTTGCGCTTTTTATATAGTTAGATGTGACGACCCGACCCGTCGTCTCATGTATTTCCGCCCGTTTTTCCCGTTTTATGCCTCTACATGTTTCATTATATGTGTTTGGTGAATTTGAAGTAATTCGGATAGAGTTTGGTTGGAAATGAGACAATTAGTCTCTTGAGGGAAAGTTTGGTTTGGAATAGTCAACTGGATATTGACTTGTGAGTTAGAGGGCTCGGAATGGGTTTCCGATGATTCGATTAGTTTCGGGGGATGATTCAACGCCTAGGAGAGCAATCGGAAGTGAATTTGGAGGCTCGGTGTAGAAGTTAGCCTATTTTGGTGAAGTTAGGATTTTGGCGAAATCCGGTTGATAGGTGAGATTTTGATCCGGGGGTCGAAATGGAATTCCGAAAGTTGCAGTAGCTTCGTTAGGTAATTTTAGATATGCGTGCAAAGTTTCAGGCCATTCGGAGGCGTTTAGGTCGGGTTTTTGATCGAATGTGCAATTTAGAAGTTTTTAAGAAACTTAGACTTTGATTTGAGGAAATTTGGGGATTTTGAGGTTAACGTTAGCGTTATGATGTTTTGAGCAAGTTTGAATGAAGTATTAGATCATGTCTGTGCTTTTGGTTGAGGTCCCGGGTCCTCGGGGTGAATTTGGATGGTTGAACAGAGGATTTGAAGCTGTTGCATGAATTGGAAGTTACAGGTTCTGTTGTTTCCGCATCTACGGAAAAGGGACCGCATAGGCACTTCCGCAGATGCGTCTTTTGGATGCACAAGCGGCCAGGGGGCCCTGGCTTGGACCACAGGTGCGGAATGGGAAAACTGCATAAGCGGCGACCTCATAAGCGGTCTTGGACCGCAGAAGCGGTCCCTGGCATTTTGAGTGAGACCGCATAGGCGGCCATTTGGCCGCAGGAGCGGTGATCGCAGGTGCGGTGTTGTGACCGCGGAATTTATCCGCGAGTTCGTTCAAAATTTCCTCCATTGTTGGTCATCTAAAGAGCCTTTTGGTAGAAGTTGAAGAGGAATTTCACGGGAATTGACTGGGGGTAAGTATCTTGACTTAGAAATATCATTTTATTGAAGAATCAACCTTAAATTCTTGGAAAATTTGGGTAAAAGTTGGAAGAAACTAGGGCTTGGTTTTTGAAATAAAATTTGGGATTTGATGGCCCATTTGAGCTCCGATTTAGATGAATTTTATATGTATAGACTCATGGCGAGATGAGGAATATTTTGGTGTAAAATTTTCTGGATTTCGAAAAGTGTGTCCGGGGCTCGGGTTTTGCTAATTTCACGATTTTCGATATTTTTCGAGTCTTTTCGATTGGGTTATATTCCCTTAGCCTGTTGTAATGTATTCATTGTGGTTTTGGCCAGATTCGACGCTCGAGGAGGTCGATTTGAGAGGAAAGAGCATTGCGGGCTAGCCTTCGACCGACTAGAGGTGAGTAATGCTTGTAAATATTGTGCTGAAGGTTTGAAACCCCGGACTTTCACATTGTATCGCTATATTGAGGTGTGACACACACTCCATGACGATTGCGGGGTCAGTTTCTACTGGGGGATTGTGACTTGGTCCATCCCGTGTGATATTCCTACTAGATTGGTGACTGATGCACATACCTTATTGATATTCATTGGGCTTGTTGCCATATTTGGGGCCTTGTGCCGACTTGTAGAATCCTTCGGGGATTGGTATTTCTGTTCATGCATGCATTTGCATTTCATTTGGTCTCAATCCAAAGTTTTTATACTGTTTTGCAAACTCAGCCACATTTCTAAGTTTTGAAAACTCAAATGACTTCTTTAATTATATTTCGGGCTGAGGATTACTGTTTCATAATGATACTGTATGATGTGACTTGAAACAGTGGTAACAATGACACTGTATGATGGACTTGAAACAAAGGTAACAATGACGCTGTATGATGAACTTGAAACAGTGGTAACAATGACACTGTATGATGGACTTGAAACAGTGGTAACAATGATACTGTATGATGTGACTTGAAACAGTGGTAACAATGACACTGTATGATGTGACTTGAAATAGTGGTAACAATGGCACTGTATAATATAAATTGGTCAGGTAACATTGGCTGACCGGTCAGGTAACATTGACTGGCCAGTATATTCCGCTTGGGCTGTAGGAGCCCCTCCAAAGTCTGTACATACCCCTAGTGAGCGCCGTCGACGATAAATCATATGCATGGTTGGATCGGGCTGCACGTCGCAGCGGGTACTGGATTGTACCATCATATGCATTGCATTGCATTCATGAATTTGCACCTTTATTTGTTGTTCAGCTGTGAGTTTCACATATTACTGTATCATTGGATTTTTAGCTTACTTTGTGTATTTTTATGTGTTTTCTTATCTTCGGACTGTATTTATTTGTATTACTCACTGAGTCGGAGTACTCACTTTACTCCCTGCACCTTGTGTGCAGATCCAGAGTAGTCACAGGTTGAGTAGATCCAGCAATTCAGCAGATACAGCTTTCCGGGAGTGTCAAGGTAGCTGCACGGCGTTCACAGCCATTGACTTCCTCCCTTCCATCCTTATCTCTTATTTTTCACACTTTCAGCTTAGACAGACTTTGTTTTGGTACTACATTATGTATTCTAGAGGCTCAGATTCATGACACCGGGTCCTAGTGGGATTATTTCATGTATTTTGTTATTTTCGCACTTTTCAGTAGATTCAGATTCCTATCATATCGTGTTATCGCTTCTGAGGTCTATCTAAGTTTGTGGGAATTATGGTAACAAGGTCGGGCTTGCCTAGTAGTGTGCTGGGTGCCATCACGGCCGGGTTAGAGTCGTGACAAGTTGGTATCAGAGCCTAGGTTACTTGGTCTCGCGAGTCATGGGCCGGTTTAGTAGAGTCTCGCGGATCGGTACATAGACATTAGTACCTATCATCTGGAGGCTGCAGAACCTTTAGGAAAACATCACATTCTTGGAATTCTTATCGTGCGACTTTGTTGATCCAAGAACTAAATTCTGTTATTCTATTCTCTCGCAGATGGCGAGGACACGCACTACCGGAGGATACGGACGACCACCAGTACCACCCGCTACGGGCACCAGAGGTCGTGGACACGGTCATGGCGGTGGTCGAGGTAGAGCCGCACGGGCAGCACCTGTTGACCCACCAGTTGCCCCGACTCAGGATCAGACTCCAGCTGGAGAGACTCCAGCAGCACCTGCTCAGTCACCAGCTGTGCCTATTGTGGTTTTGGGTCTTCAGGAAGCCCTAGATCAGATTCTATCGGTTTGCACTGGCTTGGCTCAGGCAGTCTCATCTACTTCGCATGCCGGGGGAGGCAATCAGACCCCTGCTGCTCGCACACCTGAGCAGAGAGTGCATGGTTTGCAGACACTAGAGGCATCACCTGTTCCGTAGGTTGCCCCAGTTCAGCCAGTTGCCCCGGTTTAGGATTTTGTGGTTCCAGCTATGCCAGACGATGAGCAGCGCCGTCTTGAAAGGTTCAACAGGCTTTCACCTCCTACTTTCAGTGGTGCTCAGGGTAAGGATGCCCAGGGTTTTCTCGACAAGTGTCGACGTATGCTTCGGACAGCGGGGATCTTGGAGTCGAGCGGGGTATCATTTACTACTTTTCAGTTCTCTGGAGCAACCTTTACTTTGTAGGAGGCTTATGAGCGGCATAGGCCGGTGGGTGCAACACATTTGTCATGGTAGGAGTTTTCCACTCTCTTCCCGGAGAAGTGGGTACCGCGGTCTCAGAGGGAGGAGCTGCGTAGGCAGTTTGAGTACCTTCGTCAGGGAGATATGATTGTGACACAGTATGAGGTAAGATTTTTGTAGTTGGCTCGATATGCTCCATGGATGGTCCCGACTGATCGGGAGAGGATTCGGAGGTTTCTGGATGGACTCACCTATCCCATCCGTATTCTGATGACCCGAGAGAGGGTTCTGAGCCATACCTTTGAGGATGCAGTGGATATTGCTCGTGATATTGAGACGGCTCACCGTTAGGAGCGATAGGAGAGGGAGGCCAAGAGGCCTCGAGGATCGGGCAGCTTCAGTGGCGCTCCGTCTAGGGGCCAGGGTTAGCAGAGCAAAGGTCGTTCTTTCAGGCCTCATCAGTCGGCTCGTCCCGAGTATCGTGGGGCGTCTTCAGGCCGTGGTCATTAGGGGTTCCAGCAGGGTCAGTCTTCACTTAGTACCCTCCCAGCTCAGAGTTCATCATATTCCCCTTCAGCTCAGGGTTCTTCGGCGCATAGCGCATCAGCTGGTCATTCTGGTGCGAGGGGTTCCCTTCAGTCCCCTTCTCCAGCAACTGGTAGTTGCTTCGAGTGCAGCGAGTTTGGTCACATGAAGAGGCATTTTCCTCGACTTCGTGGTAGTCAGTCTCAGCAGAGGGATCAACCCTCATCTTCTGCTCCTGTTTCATCGGCACTCACTCGGTCAGCTAGGGGTGGAGGCCAGGTAGCCAGAGGCTGCCCCAGGGATGGGAGCCGGACTGGCGGTGGTCAGGCTTGATTCTATGCTCTTCCATACATGAGGGACGCCATTGCTTCAGATGTTGTTATCATTTCAGTCTGCCACAGAGATGCCTCTGTCTTGTTTAATCCCGGTTCTACCTATTCTTATGTGTCATCATATTTTGCTCATCATTTGGGTACGACCCGAGGGTGTCTTGCTTTACCTGTGCACGTATCTACCCCGGTGGGTGATACTATTGTTGTGGACCATGTGTATCGGTCCTGTCTTGTCACTATTGGGGGTCTTGAGACCCGAGTTGATTTATTGCTTTTGATCATGGCAGACTTTGATGTTATTCTGGGCATGGACTGGTTATCTCCATGTCATGCTATTCTGGACTATCATGCAAAGACAGTCATGTTGGCTATGAGGTGTTCCGAGGATTGAGTGGCGTGTTTCGACTGATTATGTACCCAGTAGGGTAATCTCCTTCTTAAAGGCCCAGCGGATGGTTGGGAAGGGTTGTTTATCATATTTGGCATTTGTGAGAGATGTTGGAGCTGAGACTCCTAGTCTTGATTCTATTCCCGTTGTGGGGGATTTCCCTAATGTATTTCCTGCAGACCTGCCGGGTATGCCCCCGGACAGGGACATTGATTTTGGTATTTACTTGGTGTCGGGCACCAAGCCTATTTCCATTCCGCCGTATCGTATGGCACCAGCTGAGTTAAAAGAATTGAAGGATCAGCTTCAGAAACTCCTTGAAAAGGGGTTTATTCGGCCGAGTGTGTCACCGTCGGGGGCACCTGTGTTATTTGTGAAGAAGAAAGATGGCACAAATGTGCATTGATTACAGGCAGTTGAACAAAGTAACACTGAAGAACAAGTATCCCTGCCTCGCATCAATGATTTGTTTGATCAGCTCCAGGGAGCGAGGGTATTCTCGAAGATTGATCTTCGTTCAGGCTATCACCAGCTGAAGATTGGGGATTCTGATATTATGAAGACAGCTTTCAGGACGAGATATGGGCATTATGAGTTTCTAGTTATGTCTTTTGGGATGACTAATGCCCCAGCCGCATTCATGCATTTGATGAACAACGTGTTTCGGCCGTATCTGGATTCATTCGTGATTGTGTTTATTGATGACATTCTAGTGTACTCGCATAGCCAGGAGGAGCATGCTCAGCATTTGAGAGTAGTATTACAGAGATTGAGGGAGGAGAAACTTTATGCAAAGTTCTCCAAGTGTGAGTTCTGGCTTGGGTCCGAGGCTTTTCTGGGACACGTGGTGTCTAGTGATGGTATTCAGGTTGACCCAAAGAAGATAGAGGTGGTGCAGAGTTGTCCTAGACCGTCCTCGGCCACAGAGATTCGTAGCTTCCTTGTTTTGGCGGGTTATTATCGCCAGTTCGTTCAGGGTTTCTCATCTATTTCCTCGCCCTTGACCAAGTTGACGCAGAAGGGTGCACCGTTTGTATGGTCGGATGAGTGCGAGGAGAGCTTTCAGAAGCTTAAGACAGCTTTGATCACAGCTCTAGTGTTAGTCTTGCCGTCAGCTTCAGGTTCTTACACCGTTTTTTGTGATGCTTCGAGAGTCTGGATTGGTTGTGTATTGATGCATGAGGGTAGAGTGATTGCTTATGCTTTTCGGCAGTTGAAGCCCTATGAGAAGAACTACCCTGTTCATGACTTAGAGTTGGCTGCCATAGTTCATGCCTTGAAGATTTGGAGGCACTATTTATATGGAGTATCTAGCGAGGTATTCACCGATCATCGCAGTCTTTAGCATTTGTTCAAACAGAAGGATCTCAATTTGAGGCAGCGAAGGTGGCTTGAGTTGCTTAAGGACTATGATATTACCATTTTGTATCATCCGGGAAAGGCCAAAGTGGTGGCCGATGCTTTGAGCCTAAAGGCGGTAAGTATGGGTAGCTTGGCGTACATTCCAGTTGGGGAGAGGCCCTTTGCAGTTGATGTTCAGGCTTTGGCCAACCAGTTGGTTCGGTTAGATATTTCAGAGCCTAGTCAGGTATTGGCTTGCGTGGTTTCTCGGTCTTCTTTATATGATCGCATCAGAGAGCGCCAGTATGATGATCCACATTTGCTTGTCCTCAAGGACAGAGTCCAGCACGAAGATACTAGAGATGTGACTGTAGGTGATGATGGTGTGTTGAGGATGCAGGGCCAGATTTGCGTGCCGAATGAGGATGGGCTTAGAGATTTGATGCTTGAGGAGGCCCACAGCTCGCGGTATTCCATCCATCCGGGTGCCGCAAAGATGTACCAGGACTTGAGGCAGCATTACTAGTGGAGGAGAATGAAGAAAGACATTGTGGGATTTGTGGCTCGGTGTCTCAACTGTCAGCAGGTGAAATATGAGCATCAGAGACCGGGCGGTTTGCTACAGCAAATGGTTATCCATGAGTGGAAATGGGAGAGAGTTACCATGGATTTCATCAGTGGTCTTCCTCGGACTTTGAAGAAGTTCAATTCGATTTGGGTCATTGCGGATCGGCTGACTAAGTCCGTGCATTTCATTCCAGTGTGTACCATATATTCTTCGGAGCGGCTGGCAGGGATCTTTATTCGAGAGATTGTTCGGTTGCATGGTGTTCCGGTTTCTATTGTATCGGATAGAGTTACTCGGTTCACTTCTCAGTTTTGGAGGACTTTTCAGCACTAGTTGGGTACTTAGGTGGAGCTGAGTTCAGCATTTCATCCTCATACGGACGGATAGTCCGAGCGTACCATTCAGATATTGGAGGATATGTTGCGTGCCTGTGTGATTGATTTCGGAGGTTCTTGGGATGAGTTTCTGCCTCTTGCAGAGTTTGCCTACAACAACAGCTATCAGTCTAGTATTTAGATGGCACCGTATGAGGCCTTGTATGGTAGGCGGTGTAGATCTCTAATCGGTTGGTTTGAGCCCGGCGAGGCTAGGTTGTTGGGGACAGAGTTGGTCCAGGATGCCTTAGATAAGGTGAAAGTGATCTAGGAGAGACTTCGTACAGCTCAGTCGCGTCAGAAGAGTTATGCGGACCGGAAGGTCCGAGATGTATCTTATATGGTGGGCGAGAAGGTCTTGATGAAGGTTTTGCCCATGAAGGGCGTCATGCGGTTCGCGAAGAAAGGGAAGCTGAGTCCGAGGTTGATCGGACTTTTTGAGGTGCTTAAGAGGATTAGGGAGGTGGCCTATATGCTCGCCTTGCCGCCCATCTTGTCGGGCGTTCATCCGGTATTCCATGTTTCCATGCTCCGGAAGTATGTTGGGGACCCATCTCATGTATTGGATTTCAGCACGGTTCAGTTGGATGACGATTTGAGTTATGATGTGGAGCCAGTGGCTATTTTGGGTCGTCAGGTTCAGAAATTTAGGTTAAAGGATATAGCTTCGGTGAAGGTGCATTGGAGAGCTCGGCCCGTGGAGGAGGCTACCTGGGAGACCGAGCAAGAGATGCGGAGCAGATACCCTCATCTATTTGAGACTTCAAGTATGTTTCTAGACACGCTCGAGGACGAGCATTTGTTTTAGTTGGGGAGGATGTGACGACCCGACTCGTTGTCTCATGTATTTCCATCCCGTTTTCCCCGTTTTATGCCTCTACATGTTTTATTATATGTGTTTGGTGAATTTAAAGTAATTCGGATAGAATTTGGTTGGAAATGAGACAATTAGTCTCTTGAGGGAAAATTTGGTTTGGAATAGTCAACTAGATGTTGACTTGTGAGTTAGAGGGCTCGGAATGGGTTTCTGATGATTTGGTTAGTTTCGAGGGATAATTTAAGTCCTAGTAGAGCAATCAGAAGTGAATTTGGAGGCTCGATGTAGAAGTTAGCCTATTTTGGTGAAGTTAGGATTTTGGCAAAATCCGGTTGATAGGTGAGATTTTGATCCGGGGTCGGAATGGAATTCCGAGAGTTGCAGTAGCTCCGTTAGGTTATTTTGGATATACGTGCAAACTTTCAGGCCATTTAGAGTCGTTTAGGCCGGGTTTTTTATCGAATGTGAAATTTAGAAGTTTTTAAGAAACTTAGACTTTGATTTGAGGAAATTTGGGGATTTTGAGGTTAACGTTAGCGTTATGATGATTCGAGCAAGTTTGAATGAAGTATTAGATCATGTCTGTGCTTTTGGTTGAAGTCCCGGGGGCCTCGGGGTAAATTCAGATAGTTGAACGGAGGATTTGGAGTTGTTGCATGAATTGGAAGTTGCAGGTTCTGTTGTTTCCGCATCTGCAGAAAAGGGACCGCATAGGCGGTTCAGCAGAAGCGGCTTTTGGATCGCACAAGCGGCTTGGGGCCCTGGCTTGGACTGCAGGTGCGGAATGGGAAAACCGCATAAGCGGCGACCCCATAAGCGGTCTTGGACTGCAGAAGCGGTCCCTAGAATTTTAAGTGAGGCCGCATAGGCGGTCATTTGGCCGCAGGAGCGGTGATCGCAGGTGCGGTGCTGTGACCGCGGAAGCAGAAAACATTGTTGGCAGAAGGGGTTTTATATCACTGTTTTATCCGCGAGTTTATTCAAAATTTCCTCCATTGTTGGTCATCTAAAGAGCTTTTTGGTAGAATTTGAAGAGGAATTTGACGGGAATTGACTGGGGGTAAGTATCTTGACTTAGAAACATCATTTTATTGAAGAATCAACCTTAAATTCTTGGAAAATTTGGGTAAAAGTTGGAAGAAACTAGGGCTTGGTTTTTGAAATAAAATTTTGGATTTGATAGCCCATTTGAGCTCCGATTTTGATGAACTTTATATGTATAGACTCGTGGCGAGATGAGGAACATTTTGGTGTAAATTTTCTGGATTTCGAGAAGTGGGCCCGGAGCTCGAGTTTATCTAATTTTGCGATTTTTGATATTTTTCGAGTCTTTTCGATTGGGTTATATTCCCTTAGCCTATTGCAATGTATTCGTTGTGGTTTTGGCCAGATTCGACAGGCGAGGAGGTCGATTTGAGAGGAAAGGGCACTGCGGGCTAGCCTTCGACTGGCTAGAGGTGAGTAATGCTTGTAAATGCTGTGCTGAGGGTTTGAAACCCTGGACTTTCACATCGTAACACTATATTGAGGCGTGACACGCACTCCATGTCGAGTGCGGGGTCGGTTTCTATTGGGGGATTTTGACTTGGTTCATCCCGTGTGATATTCCTACTAGATTGGTGACTGATGCACATACCTTATTGATATTCATTGGGCTTGTTGCCATGTTTGGGGCCTTGTGCCGACTTGTAGAATCCTTCGGGGATTGGTATTTCTGTTCATGCATGCATTTGCATTTCGTTTGGTCTCAGTCCAAAGTTTTTATATTGTTTTGCAAACTCAGCCACATTTCTAAGTTTTGAAAACTCAAATGACTTCTTAAATGATATTTCGGGCTAAGGATTACTGTTTCATAATGTTTTTCTGGACTGAGCATGGATCGGGCTGCGCGCTGCAGCAATGACTTGAAACAGTGGTAACAATGACACTGTATGATGTGACTTGAAACAGTGGTAACAATGACACTATATGATGTGACTTGAAACAGTGGTAACAATGACACTGTATGATGTGACTTGAAACAGTGGTAACAATAACACTGTATGATGTGACTTGAAATAGTGGTAACAATGGCAATGTATGATATAAATGGTCAGGTAACATTGGCTGACAGGTCAGGTAACACTGACTGACCAATATATTGCGCTTGGGCTGTAGGAGCCCCTCCGGAGTCTGTACACACCCCAGTGAGCGCCGTCGACGATAAATCATATGCATGGTTGGCTCGGGCTTCACGCCGCAGCGGGTACTGGATTGTACCATCATATGAATTGCATTGCATTCATGCATTTGCACCTTTATTTGTTGTTCAGATGTGAGTTTCACATATTACCGTATCATTGGATTTTTAGCTTACTTTGTGTATTTTTCTGTGTTTTCTTATCTTCGGACTGTATTTATTTCTATTACTCACTGAGACGGAGTACTCATTTTACTCCCTGCACCTTGTGTGCAGATCCAGAGCAGTCACAGGTTGAGTAGATCCAGCAGTTCAGCAGATACAGCTTTCCGGGAGTGTCAAGGTAGCTGCACGGCATTCGCAGCCATTGACTTTCTCCCTTCCATCCTTATCTCTTATTTTTCGCACTTTCAGCTTAGACAGACTTTGTTTCGGTACTACATTATGTTTTCTAGAGGCTCAGATTCGTGACACTGGGTCCTAGTGGGATTATTTCATGTATTTTGTTATTTCTGCACTTTTCAGTAGATTTAGATTCATATTATATCGTGTTATCGCTTCTGAGATCTATCTAAGTTTGTGGGAATTATGGTAACAAGGTCGGACTTGCCTAGTACTGTGCTAAACGCCATCACGGCCGAGTTGGGGTTGTGACATTACATTTAATGTCTATATATATAATAAATAGATATTGATAGCGATCATAAATTACATTTACTATGGTTCCACTACTCAATTGACACCAATCGTTATATTTTAGGATTTAATTAGCAATTTAATTATGAAATATAAATAATAAGTATATATTGATACTAGTTAATTACATTGATGCGCTTTATATATAGTTACATTAAACGTTTATATATATGTGTGTTGTAACTTACATATAATTTCATTCATTGAGGTCATGCGCATATTGATAACGACCATATAATTACGTTTACTATGATTCCACTAGTCAATTAACACCAATCGTTATATTTTGGGATATAATTAGCATTTAATTATGAAATATAAATAATAAGTAGATATGGATTCATATTTTCTTGCACCACCGAATTTTCTTGGTTTGAATCCATTTTTTAGATAGGGTAAAGTGTCCATTTGACTTGGTTTGATATGAAGGAAGTATAATAAATCGTATACCATATTTGTTTTTAAGAAAGGAAGAAAATATAATAATTTGTATACACAATAAATCGTATAATTTGTATAAACATTAAATACACATAAATATGTCACGACCCCAGTTCACCCTCCATGAACATGTCGTGATGGCACCTAGTCCCTATGACTAGGTAAGCCTAACAATGTGGAAGATAAGTCAATTTGCGGAAGAAAATAATTAAACGGAACTAGTGAAATAAATCAGTATTTAAGGTTCCACCTGCTACATACCGCAACAAGTCTCGAAGCTAACAAATATTCCCAAAATCCGGAATCTCACAAATCACAAGCTAAGGGATACATAAGAGGCTCTGACTCAAGAATGCCTATACAAATGAGAAATACTGAAAGAACTATACTTATTACAGAAAGCTGGAAAGGGACTCCTCGGTTTGCGGACGTAGCAGATATACCTCGAAATCTCTATCGATACGCCCCCTTCCAAGGCTGACAGAACTGAATGGGAGTACCTGTACCTGCACAACAAAAGTGTGCAGAAGAGTAATATGAGCACACCACATCGGTTCCCAATAAGTACCAAGATTAACCTCGGTAGGGTAGTGACGAGGAACAGTCAAGGCACCTACTGGTGAAATAAATAATATGATCATGGTAGACAAGAAAACAATATATAAATATGTAAAGTCTGCATGGATAGTCAAAAATACTACAGATAACAATAAAGGGAAAGGCAATAGTAGCAACGAGAATATAATAAATGATGATACAAAATGACGGTAGAATCATAATCCAAATCCTAAGATCAAGACACAGCAAGGGCCGCTAGTCAACAACTCATATCCTCCAATGATGTTCACGTAATGTCTTATTCAACTCTTATTACAATTTTACCAAGTCTCGGACAAATCATAACTCACGAAAGCCGAGCATCTGAAATCTAACACCTGGCATCCTGTGCCCCATCAATCTCACGATCATGCTGACAACTAACTGGATAACTAGGGCTACTCTCACATATATAATGGATAACGAGGGTGTATCTCCACCCTTAGCAAAATCGGAAGGTATTCACCTCTAATGGGGAGAGTCCAACTACGTGTATGCTTGTGAAAGTGTGTTTAACAAGAACTGCACCAGCTAGTAAGTATAAGAGATGGAACGGCAAGTACCCGAAATGTTTGCACACGGACAGAATCAACAAAAACATCAGCTCAGAACAAAATGAGTTTAATCGGGGATCTACCAGGATATCGTCATGTAGTCCCAAACATAAATATGTGTGCTAGGGATCTCTTGGTATCCCGAGGATCTCTTGGTATCCTCAATATATGGACTCAAATCCTAAGGGATAGTCCCCCACATAAGGTTAGGCAAGATACTTACCTCAAACCGGCTAAAATCAACTAGCAACCACGTTCTTGCCACGAGTTCTCGACTCCAAATGGCCCAAATCTATTCAATTAAATCACACATTGTAATTAACATCTCAAGTAACTTATTCTATTATTTAATTCAAAGCTAAAGTGCAAAATTAGATAAAATGACCAAAATGCCCCTAAGGTCAACGGCTCGAAATCGAAAAATTTTCATATTTTATGAAACCTCGTACTCTTATGAGTCTAACCATATAAAAATCTCCCAAATCGAAGGTCAAATATCCACTCAAGACACAATAATTAAGTCTAAGAAGTTTCATCCAATTTTCCACAATTTTGACCTTGAATTCGAATTCTAATGGTGGATTTAACTAGATATTGATAGAAAACAACTAAATGATGTTAAGGAAACATTACCCAGTGATCTCCTCTTCAAAATCCACCCAAAATCGCCTTCTCTCGAGCTGAATTTTGATTTCTCTAACTTTTAAAATAAGCTCTCCGATTTTCCCCTTTTCAGAACAGTACTTTCCGCTTCTGCGGACAAGGGACCACTTCTGCGGTCCCGCACATGCGGACCACGAGCCACTTCTGCGACTCCTCACTTAAATCACAAGTTCCGTTTCTGCGGTCACAAGAACTGCCTCTGCGGCTCTGCCTTTGCGGAAACTAGACCGCTTCTGCGGTCTATTAAAATATGCCCAAATCGCTTTTACGGTGAGCTAGGCCGCTTCTGCGGTTCTTAAACCGCAGAAGAGAAAATATCAGAAGAGTTGCTGCAAATTTTCTTCCAACTCCAAAAACTTACCCGTTGGGCATCCGAAACACACCCGAGGCCCCCCGGGACCCCGTCTAATCACACACACAAGTCATATAACCTAACACAGACTCGCTCGAAATTCTAAATCATATAACACAACATCGAAATGACGAATCAAACCAAAAATCAAGTTTATGAACTTCTAAATCTTCAAATATCGAAACCCATGCCGAAACCTATCAATTCAACTCGGAATGACGCCAAATTTTGCAGACAAGTCCAAAATGAAATAACGGAGCCGTTCCAACTCTCGGAATCGCATTCCTACCCTGATATCCCAAAAGTCAACTGTGGGTCAAACTTCTTCATTTTCCAACTTCAACTTTCGCCGAAATGCCTCAATTTACTCTACGGACCTCCAAATCTGAATCCGGACGCGCGCCTAAGTCCAAAATCACCATACGAAGCTGTTGAGATCATCCACTCCGGGGTCGTTTACCCAAAAGTCCAATTCCAGTCAACTTTTCACTGTTCTAACTTCCAAAACAAGGTTTCTTCTCTAAATTTGACTCTAAACCATCCGAAAGCCGAATTCCACCATGCACGCAAGTTGATACTCATATTCCGAAGCTGTTCCAGACCTTATGCCGCTGAACGGAGCTTAATTTCTCAAAACGACCGGTCGGGTCGTTACAAAATACAATGGAAATACAAATATAATACACAAGACTCTTCATCTTCCAACATTTAATTTTCGCATACTTCAAGACTTGGAATTTAATTTTGTGCTTTGGAGGAAAAAATGTAGGCTAATTAGTTAGAGGGTCATTTATGTCTTTTCAATGGTGTGGCCAAAGTTGGGTCACACCAGTGTGATCGTTTAGCATCTCCCTTAAAAAAAAATATATACATAAAATAATTAGTTAGGCGGAGAGACTATAACTTCACGTGCCCCGATTTGAGGTATACATCCAAATAAATGTATGTCTGTGCAATATTTATTTAGCTTAATATTGTAAAACAATTAAATAGGAGTAATTAGGAACTAATTACAGGTTAATGTGCGTTTGACGATTAGGATATGCAATACATATTTTCCTTTTTGGAAAATAAGTTGAAAACTTGAGTAAAATCGTCAGTTTTAATTGGGGATTCCTGAATCTCGGATTTTGCATTATTTTGGCCACTTTCCAATAATAAATGATATTCCCTCTAGTCCAAAATAAGTGATTTTTTTGAATATTTTCACACATATTAAGAAATCCACCTTTTAGTATTAATTAGCAATAGAATGGACCATATTAATCTTTACTATCTCACATAAACACTCCTAACACATATTCCAACACTATTTACTTCATGGACAATGTAGGAAAAAAATAATTAATTTATTCTTGAAATCTGAAAAAAATCACTTATTTTGGATAAAAAAGATCAAAAAATCACTTATTTTGGACCGGACGGAGTACTCCAGTCTCTATATGTAGGGTTTGGGGTTTAGCCTTTTCAATGGTAGAAGGAGAACCGGAGAAGGAAGAGAGAAATCAAGAGATCAAAGTACTAGAGTAACGTTCGTATACTAGGTACGGGGTGTATATGGACATGGTTGTTATGATTTTTATCAAAATAAAACAGAACCAACTATATTAGTTTAGATTGGTTCAATTTTGTCAGGTTTTTGAGTTTTTTTTTTGTTATATGAATAATATTTTAATCTTACTTTATTAAATTTTTGATAAGCAAATATATGTTTAGTAAAAATTGACAAACATAGGATTTATTAAAATGTTCTTATGGGAGAATTTTCTTAGTAACATATGATAGTTATTTTTTAGTGTCTGACAATCATTTTTCGCTGATGTACACTTTCAAGATTAATTGAATTTAATAGTTAAACATAAAAATCAATATGATACCTATATAATGATATGTTCTATTTAATTTTAAATTATCAAACATTTCAAATTCGCAAAAGAAATAAGAATTTAATAGATCTTGATATATGACTATGGAAGAACAAAGAGATTGACGCATCTCACGAACACAAGATACGAAAGTGATCATACATCCCTTTATTTAAATTGAATAGAAATAGAGCACTGCATATTTAACTAAATATTACATCTCATAAGGGAATCGCAAATATTTCGAGATATTTTTTAAAGAAAATTCTATAAAAAGTCTTAAATCTATATATAAAAAGTATATATTTATATGTCGAGTTGGTTCCGATTTTTTTCACTTAATATCAAATCAAATTTAATTGGATATTTTAATCGATCTGATTTGACTTTTTCGTTTGATGCAATTTTCCGGTTTGTAAATCCGGGTATGCTCTCCTTTTCTTCCTTTTTTGTAGTTTTAAGCTATTACCAACAGATTCAAACATGTGATAGTATAAGTGATTTCTGTGTATTTTGAAAATTGTACCTTAGATTTTCCATTTCTTACGTTATGATATCTATGACCTGTCACGGTTAAAAAAGTAACATTCTAGTTTAGCTCCATTTCACACTGCTTAGTTGCAGATTAGGTTTTGGTAATGTTCTTTGTGTCTCATAGGAAACTTTTAAATTGGTAACCTGTTACTTTTCTATTTCCTTTTTATTTCTTTTTTAAAACGTGGATATCAAGGACTGTGTCCTGTTGTTAACTTCGATACATGCTTTTGTTGTGTTTTATTATCATAAATTCATGGTCAGTGAGCTAAATAATGCATATCATCATTCAAGATGATACTTACAGATGGCGTTCACTTGGACTTGACCGTATAAATGACACTAAAAATCACAACAATATAGCTGCTGTTAAAGCATACATTCAAGAGGAAAAGGGATCCCTTTTGAAAAACAGAAGCTTTTGAACGAGGAGTATTAGCGGAAAAAAAGGCATAACACGTGAATTATCATCAAGGTGACAAGGCATAGTACATGTACCTTCAATATAGAGATAACTGACATTCCTAATTAGACGAGTTAAAAAATGTGAAAAGACACATGAAGAACATCCTCAGGGTTCCACTGAGAAAATAACCGGACCTAATAACTGTAAAAGGAGAAATAATAGTAGAATGAATAAAGAACGTTAAGAAGGGAAGATGCACAAATATGTCATAAATAAGGAAGAAAAATCGATATATAATTACGGTTACGAGAAATCTTCAGCCATAAATACTTCTGTTATAATTATATATGGTAACGGTTAATCAAGGCGATTAAGGCCATTAGTGTGCCTTTAATTTAAGTAAGGAAACCGTTATAATTGTAGGTTCTTATATAGGGACTTACACCTAATTTATGACATCATCTGATTTATGATTGAAATTATGCAATCATTCTTGTGATTATCAATCTATTTCGTATTTTTCTTATATTGTCAATTATTTCCATTCGTTGCCTTATTCATCAAATTATTAGAAAGTGATCAGTAACTCAATTTCTTCTTGACATTGGCATTGACCGAGAAATCTATTTTTGGGTTAAACAAATTGGTTCCGTTGCAAAAAATCTGATAATCTGTTCACTTTCCAAACTTCATTTTTAATGACCAAATATGTCAACCGCTAACGAGAACAACTAGCTGAACCAACAAGGTGGAACTCTACACATCACGTACCTTCGAGATCCCCTCAACAATCCCGTGAAAGTTCACCTGAAAGGCCTGCTTCACGCACTGATGGTCAGCATAGAGACGACCAAACTGTGGATCAGGATGCCTTAAAACATTTGATCGCAGAACACGTGAACAACGCACTGCAAGCTTTTATAAGAGGATTACCCAACGCAACGCAAACTCCTTCGCCAGTTAATACAACAACTTTGGAGAACCTGCGTTAGAGGCTTTATAACTTTGGAAGTGGAGAAATTCCCTATGGATCTCGCGATAGAGGATCAGGTACACCGAATAGCTCTAATTTATAAAGAATAATGCCAACTTTGCAGAAATAGTTGAAGGAGAAAAACGAGCGTATAGAATAGATACCTGGCGTGCCTCCCATTATCAAAAGTGTGGATATTGACAAGTATTCACAGCAGCCCCGAAAGCCAAGTGCAACACCTTTGACAATTCCCAAAAAGTTTAAAATGTCTGATATTCCCAAATATAATGGAATGACTGACCCTTGGAATCACGTGACTGCGTTCAGTACCATCATGAAAGGAAATGATTTAACCAAGCAGGAGATTGATCAGTATTGGTTAAAAAGTTTGGCGAAACACTCACTAAAGGAGCGTTAACATGATACTCTCTTTTACCTGAATATTCCATTGATTCTTTTGCTGAGCTTGCAGATTTATTTTGTAAAAGCAAATTTGGGGGCTCAAAAGTTAAAAAATGATAGAAGACATCTTCAAGATTAAACAATGGGGGTACATAATTGCTCATAGAATTCGTAGATAGATTCCAATGAGAGAGGATATTGCCATGAGTACCTGATAACTGGGTGGCTATGGCATTGACGAGCAACTTGAACAAGAAAAGTTCAGAAGCCACGAGGAGGTTGAAAGAAAGTTTGTGGAAATTCCCTGCAATAACTTGGAATGATGTGTACAATAGATACAGTATGAAGTTGCGGATAGAAGAAGATACGGTCGCACAGCCAAGGGCCGAAGAAAGACTAGGTCGAAGATGCTTAGAATCAGAGAGGAGGTCCAATAAAAATAGGTACGAGCCATACATAGGACCTACGGGCCGAGACTCTCGATCTAAGCAAGAGAATGCACGATTTGACTCAAGATCAAGACGAAAAGATGTGAGTTCTTCATCCAGGTTCAAAAAGGAGCTGGATGCCTGAAGCAATGATTCAAGTACACAAGCAAGAATAGGGGATTATAGCATTAACATTAGCACCTCTGAATCGGTGGCTGTTTTAAGAATGTGAGAGATAAGGTGGTATGGCTGAAAGAAATGAGATCAGATCCAAACAAAAGAAACCCAGATTTTTTGGTGCAAGTTTCATAATACTCATGGCCATATAACAACAGATTATAGGCTTTTGCAAGAATAGGTCGAACATTTATTGAAGCAAGGGTATCTTACTGATCTGTTCTGTGGGAAAGGGAGACAATCATACTTAAAGAATAAACAAGAACCCCCAAAACCTCCATCACCAAAGAGAATAGTCAACGTCATAACTAAAAGAGATGATGTCAATAGAGTACAAAAAGTTACTGTCACTCATGGAAAAGAAGTCCGCCAAATCTTGGATGGCGATAATATAACATTTGATGATGAAGATGCGGACGGCTTGATGATTCCTTACAATGATGCACTGCTAATATCCCTTCTTATACATGATACTAATATAAAATGAGTTTTGATTGATCCATGTAGTTAAGTGAAAATTATTTTGCTAAGAGTGGTACATGAAATGCAAGATAATGATAAGATCATACCAAAAGCACGATCCTGTCTGGGTTTGATAATTCAAGCATTTTTACAAAAGGGAAAGATTTACTTGCCACATCTGCAGAAGGGTCATCAAAGATACAAAGTTTCAGGTGATAGACGCGGACATGACCTATAATATAATCTTGGAAAGACCATGTATTCATGATATGGACGATGTCCCATCCACGCTACATCAAGTTATCAAGTTCCCTTCGCAGTGGGGAATCCGACAAATCCGCGGAGATGAACAAGCTTCACAAAGTATTAACTCAGTGATAATTGCAAACATAGTAGCTAATGATGCAGATGCGAAATAGCAATAACAGAATTGTCCATACCTCAACTGAAAAACACACAAGGGTAGACTGATGATGACTCAAGACCTGTTGTGATTCAAGAGCCAGTGGAAAATGAGAACATTAAAACAATCACGGAGGAACTCGAAGCTATAATTCTATTAGTCCACTAGCCAGACATAATTTTTTACATCGGAGCAAATTTGAGCTCAGAGATGAAAGGTAAGTTAAATAAATTTTTACGTGCTAACGCATATTACTTTGCTTGGTCGCATTCAGATGAGACAAGTCTACCACTGGAGGTAATTACTTATAAGCTGAATGAGGATCCATTGTATCCACTTGTGAAGCAAAAGAAAAGAAAGCAAGGGTCCTTCATAAATCAAGTGATCTAGGATGAGGTAAAAAAGCTTTTGAAAATTGGTTTAATACGAGCGGTAAAGTACCCTGACTGGTTAGCTAATATCGTTGTGGTTCTAAAAAAGAATGGAAAATGACAAGTTTGTGTAGATTATACTGATTTAAATAAGGCTTGTCCTAAAGAGTCATTTGCTTTACCGCATATAGATCAATTAATTGATTCTACCGCAAGTCACAAGCTTTTATATTTTAGATACATATTCAGGCTTTAACTAGATAAAAATGGACCCTCTAGATGAGAAAAAAACTTTATTTATCACTGGCAAGGGGGTTTACTTTTATAAAGTCATGCCATTTGGCTTGAAAAATGCTGGAGCCACATATCAAAGGTTGGTGACTAAAATGATTCAAAAACACATGGGAAAAACTATGGAAGTCTAGATAGATAATATGTTGGTCAAGTAAACACAGGAGGGGGATCATTTTCAACATTTGTATGAGACATTTGAGATTCTCCGCAAGTAAAAGATGAAGTTAAACCTGTAAAAGTGCACTTTTGGTGTGGCCTTAGGTAAGTTTTTAGGTTTTCTTGTTTCTAATATAGGTATTGTTTACCGTAAAAATTATAATAGCAATTAAATTTGTTGATGGGACTCTAAAAATACGTGATCTATTTTTATGCTAGTTATTTAAGCATTTGATTCTAGATGTGTGGACATAAAAGATAAATTGTAAGCAAAAAATGAGATTGTCAGCAAACCGGGGGAGGGGGGTTAGCTGTTCGAGCCTCGGACTAGCCGATAAGGGGCCTCGAGGCGGTTGCCTAGGCTCGGGATAGAGCTATCGGGGATAACTAGGGAAGGGCTAACAGTTAGAATATAATTGTTAAAGGCTCTTTATGGCCTAAGAGAACAATGAATAAAGAACAAGTATGAAAGCAGTAAATGAAAGCGATAATCTCGAGTGAGTAAGTTAGAGAGAAAAGAGAGAGAGTTGTTATTTATCTTGTGTAGAATAGTTGGAGCAGTAATAATCCTTTACAAAGTGATGAGGATCCCCTTTATATAGGAGAGGAATCCAACATAGTACAAAATGTATTAATTGTAAAGATATGAAGATGGGACGGCTAGATGTGATACCTTGATACAGGTTCCAGACAATCCGGCTTTGCCAGACTTAGCCACGTGCCTTGGGAATTCCCCATTTGATTCAAGCCTCGATCAATATTCTCTTTAGGTCGGGCCTCGACGAGCTTTGAGGGAGGGAAATCGATCACAGCTTCGCATCCTCGAGGCCTCGAGGACTCGAGGTGTTCTTCTGAAGTGAGTTAATAGCAAGAAATTGGACCCTCTGATTTCGCCGCATACATGTAATGAAATAAATCTCATACATATAAAAGCTATTGAGGAAATACCAGATATACTCACTATCATGAAAGAAGTGCAAAGATTAACATGCAGGATAACAGCTCTGGGAAGATTTATATAAAAGTCATCAGAAAAAAAGTTTTAAATTCTTTTCTATGTTGAAAAAGAAAAA
The DNA here is from genome assembly GCA_026770625.1 of Nicotiana glauca. Classification (NCBI taxonomy): domain Eukaryota; kingdom Viridiplantae; phylum Streptophyta; class Magnoliopsida; order Solanales; family Solanaceae; genus Nicotiana; species Nicotiana glauca. The sequence goes on along the minus strand of MU710717.1, from coordinate 178,876 downwards.
TCAGTTTGAATGGAATGACGAGTGCCAAAAAGCTTTGAAGGACCTAAAGACATATCTATAGAATCCACCTCTGTTAGCCAAACTAAAAAATTGAGAGAGATTGCTCATTTACCTTGTTGTGTTAGAAGTAGCGGTAAGCGCGATATTGGTACATGAAGATATAGGTAAAAAATCCCTAATTTATTATGTTAGTAAGTCTTTACTAGATGCTTGTAACGATCCAGCTGGTTTTTTAAGAATTAACGCCTCGATCCCCTATAAACTGCATTCCCCGTGTTTGTTTCTGCTATTGTGAGTTTGCCGGGAGGATTTATTTGGAGTTTCAGAGAGTTTTAGAACACTTAGTCCCTAAATGAGAGTTTAAATTTTAAAACTTAGACCATAATCAGAGCAGTGTGAAGATGGCTTCAGAATGGTATTCTGTTGGTTCCATCAGCCCCTTTGGGTGATTTCAGGCTTAAGGGCATGTTCGGATTGTGTTTTGGAGGTCCGTAGCTTATTTAGGCTTGAAATGACAAAAGTGGAATTTTGAAGTTTCCAATTTGATAGTGAGATTTTGATCTAGGGGTCGGAATAGAATTCCGAGAGATAGAGTTGTGCCGTAGTGTTGAATGTGACGTGCGTGCAAAATTTTAGGTCATTCGGACGAGGTTTGATAGACTTTTTGATCGAAAGTGAAAATTGGAAGTTTTGCAAATCCTTATGCTTGGATTGCATCGTGATTTGTGGTTTTAGAGTTGTTTGATGTGCTTCGAGGGTTGGAATAAGTTCATTTGATGTTTTAGGATTGGTTGGCAGGTTTGGTTGAGTCCCAAGGGCCTCGGGTGAGTTTCAGGTTCTCAACGGAAGTTGAATTGGACTTAGGAGAAATATGAAATTGGCTAAACCTGTCATAACCGCACTTGCGTGTATTGGACCGTAGGTGCGGCACCACAGAAGTGGTTGAAGTACCGCAGATGCGATCTGAGGCGACATGGGATATAACCGCGGATGTGACCGAGGCATCGCAGTAGCGGCACCGCATCTGCGTAAAGGAAGTCGCAGGTGCTGAAATCTTCGTTTAATGAAAAGTTGCAGGTGTGATTTGGTCTATGCAGAAGCGGGACCGCAGGTGCAGTCCCAGTGCCGCAGATACAATTTCTCTTGTCAAAAACGGGCAGAAATGAGGGTTTTGTCTCAAAACCTTAGAAATTGATTTGGGAGCTCGGGATTGGTGATTTTAGGAGAGATTTTCACCAGGATATTTTGGGTAAGTAATTCTTACTCAGTTTTGATTAAATTCCATGAATCTATGCTTAAATTCATCCTTTAAATTTGAATTTGGGGTGAAATTTTGGAAAAAAAGTGGAAAAGTTCTTAGGCTTAATTTTGGAGTTTTGATCAAAATTTTGATGTCTGGTTGGAGTAATTTCTGTATATATGAACTCGTGAGAGAGTGAGGATTCTGAATTTGTAAATATTACCCGATTCCGAGATGTGGGCCCGGGGGACTTTTTTGGCTATTTTTTCTTATTTCGCGTATTAGCTTCGAATTAATTAGTTGAATTAGTTACTTGAAGTTATATTTACATTATGAAATTACTTTGAATAGATTTAGGCCATTTGGAGTCAGATACTCGTGGCAAGAACGTGACATTTAGTTGATTGAGTTGGTTCAAGGTAAGTGGCTTGCCTAATCTTGCGAAGGGGAACTCCCCTTAGGATTTGTTATTGTTGATATATGAAGTGCCTTGTACGTGAGGTGATGAATGTGTACATGTGCTAATTTTTGAAAATCATGTTTTCATTAAGTAACTATAACTGTGTTTTCATCTCTGTTTATACTACTTGCAATTTAAATCTACTGTTAACTTAGGGAAATATGTTTTATTGGCTTAATTGCTTTACTTGCTAAAACTACTTTATTTGAATTATGTGCAGCATGATAGGTTAGAAATACATGTTTTTACCTTTGGTAAGAAATTTGGATTGAATCGCACATTCTTCGTGTTGCTGCTGTGTATTTACTTTGGGACTACGGGACGGTATTCTGGGAGATCCCCCTGCATGTTTACTTTGGGACTATGGATTGGTATTCCGGTAGATCCCCCTGCACATTTATATTAGAACTACGGGATTGCACCCGGTAGATTCTCTCAGTACTGGGTATTTATATTTAGGACTACGGATCGGGATTCTGGTACATCCCCACGCACTATGTGTTGGACTATGGAATGTTACCCGGGAGATCCACTGGATATTTACATTTGGGGTACTATAGGACGGTATCCTGGGAGATCTTCGGTTGTTATCTCTGTGTTGAGCTGTATTCCTTATGTGATTATTTTGTCTCTGTCATAGTTGTTGTTGTTCTTATTACCTTGTGTTACTTTAATACTGCTTCTTTTTCTTATATATTACTGTATATGATCGGTAGGGCCCTGACGTTCCTCGTTACTACTCGACCGAGGTTAGGTTTGATACTTACTGGGTATCATTTTGGTGTACTCATGCCTTTTTCTGCACATATTTTTCGCGTGCGGATCCAGGTAGTTTGACTCAGCCCTACTACTATCACAACCCAAAATCCCTCCGAAGGAGTCGTGATGGCACCTAGTCTCTAAACTAGGTAAGACTAATATTTACAAAATTAACATTAATATTCACTAACTTCAAATTACATAACTCTGAACAATTACAATTTCCAAAATCGGTAGTACAAGTCATAAGCTCTACAAAGTTTACTATAACTTCTAAATACAACTGTTTGAAGATAAGTAAAACAGTGTCGATATGAAATAGGAAGGTGACTCCGAACCCTGCGAACGCAGCAACACGTTTACCTTGAGTCTTCTTAGCAATGACCCGCACAGCTACTAACGAGCAATTCCGGGATCTGTACAAAAAATATACATAAGTGTAGCATGACCACACCACAGCGGTGCCCAGTAAGTATCAAGACTAACCTTAGTGGAGTAGTGACGAGGAACAGTCATGACACCTACTGGTGTAATAAACTGAATAAGGGTGAGTATAAAAACAACATGATATGATGTCTACATATAAAGACTATGCAGTATGGCTAACAGTACAGTAATTACAATAAGGAATGAAAACAACAAGTAGCAACGACACAGAAGGATGGACGAAATCAATGCTCAAATTTGAAAATTACAATATAGTAAGGGCAATTAGTAACTCAACACTGCAATAATCTCCACGTCAGGTCTTAGCCAACAACCCCAATATTTTGGTCAAATTCTTCACGTATAAACTTTCACCCATAAATTTCTATATTGAAATCTTTAAAATATAATCCTTTTCAATTGGGAAAAATTCTTTAAAAAAATATACTTATTTTGAATATAAAATTTTCAACTAATGATTCTACAAACATAATTCTTTCAAGATATTACTTTTCAAATATACTCTTTCAATAAATGTCTTTCAAACATAATTTCTCCAAGATGAATGTTTTTCAAATACAACCTTTTAAGTAAATATCCTTCGAGTATAGGCCACCCTGGGACACCAAAGGAAAGAAGATTAACAGCTCCGAACACAAATATATCAACGGGGAAATCTACCGGGTCCCATCTTGTAACATCGAATTCATTATACAATATAGGGGGGATCTCCCGGAATACGTCCGTACTCCCAAAATAAACATACAGAGGATTTCTCGGGATATCATCCCGTAGTCCAAATTATAAATGTGTAGGGGGATTTCCCGGAATACAAATCCATAGTCCCAAAGTAAATATTCAGTACAGGGGAATCTACCGGGTGTTGTCCTGTAGTCCCAATCATAAATGTGCAGAGAGATCTCCTGGAATACCAATCCGTTATCCCAAACGTAAATACCCAATACTGGGGGAATCTACCGGGTGCATTTCCGTAGTTCTAATCATAAATGTACAGGGGGATCTCTCGGAATACCGAATCCGTAGTCCCAAAGTAAACATACAGGGGAAAATCCCGGGATATTATCCCGTAGTGCCAAAGAAAATACGTAGCGCAACCAATAGAATCAACAATTACATTACAACAAAAAGATAGAACATCGCCACATTACATATAACAACAACAACGATAATCATACAAGGTAAGATAAATAAATCAACTCAATGACTATAAATCACAAGGGAATGGTAGAACCATCTCACAAGGAATAACCACAGAAAAGAAAGTTGGTATAAAGGGAACAGTTCAAAAACGAAAAATTAACATGTAGCAATGATCCCACAATATACTAGTCAATAATAAGAACCTCAACACGAGTCAAGTCGCCCTAAATAAAGGGAAGTCAACCAGGATATAGATTATCTAAACCGCTTTTTAAGGTTGGAAAATTATAAGGATATTCAACAATTCAATTTGGGAAAAATGATCCCAGCTTCACTTAAGACTAAATGATTTTCAAGAGGGATAATAACAATTCTCAAATAAGATAAGCAGTTATGAAAATCTAACATGACAATAGGAGAGGCAAAACTCTTCAGTTAAGTCAAATAGGAGTCAATTAGGTTATAAGAGTGAATCATAAAGCAATTAACTCTAATTAAGCATGTAGAGGTGAAACTAGTAAAGAGGAACTCAGCTATATTAAGAACACGTTCATACACAATGAATGTAAAGACCTAAGAACCCTAAAAGGCCAATTTCCCACAAATAAGTTCGAGTATGCACTCGTCACCTCGCGTACACGAACTGCAATCAACATATAAGACTCAAATCCTAAGGGGAAGTCCCCCACATAAGGTTCTGCAAGATATTTACCTTTTTGAAGTTAGGCCGATATTCAAAAATAATTGTCTTTCTTGAATTGACATCCGAGAGGCTCAAATCTATCCAAATCAGTTGTATAACTTTATTCAAATACATCAGAAATAATTCCGGATAATAAAATATCAACTTAAAATTTTACATTAAGAGGTCAACCAAAAGTCAACACAGGACCCGTCTCTCGGAATCCGACAAGTTTTGTGCGAAATCTGAACACTCATTTCAATATGGATTTAACCATACCAATTTTATCAAATTCTGATGACGAATTGACCTCCAAACCTAAAATTTTTATTTTTGAAAAGTTTTACAAATTTTCTCAAATATCTTTCATTTGATTTAATAATACCTGATGAAAATAACCATGGAATCATTAAATATAATTACTTTTGGATATAGAACACTTACCCCTATCCATATGGTGAAAATCGCCTCAAAAATCACTTTAATTTGAGCTCCATAGCTCCAAATAATGAGTAAAAATCTCAGACTGCTCGATTTATACACTACCCAACATTTTCGCACATGCGGTTACTGTTCACACACATGCAAAAAATACAGCAACTGACAAGAAATTTCAACAGTTTTTAATTTCACTAAAAGTGCTCTAACTCCATCATACGAACTCGGAATTCAACGATTCTTGTTTTTATGAATCACAAATAATAATACGAACCTATTCCTTCAATCAAAACTCAATTCAGAGCTCATTTACTTAATGAGATACCAATTTCGCTCGTTAAACAATTAACTCATATTTTGCGCTAAAAAATCAATCGCAACTTGATGAAATTAGACTAAACTTTCGAGATCACTCTTATAATTCATTATCAAAATCCCGAAAGTCTCAAAATTGAGTTTTAATCTGTAGAACTAAAAATAGACCTTTGGATCATTACATATTTATGCTCAAAACACCCAACTCTTCCAAAAACTCTTTCAAAACTTATCCGAGCCCCATGGGATCCCAACCAAGTATACTAAAAAGTCCCATAAGATGACACGAACTTAGTCGATGGCTCAAATTACATTGAAGAACACTAAAACATGAATCGCATCCCAATTCAAGCTTATTCAAAACTAACAAATTTGAAATTCTACATTCGATGCCGAAACCTATCAAATCAATTCCAATTGACACAAATTTTATACACAAGTCATATATGACATAACCGAGTTGTTACAATTTCTAGAATCGTATTTTGATCCCGATATCAAAAACTTAACTCCCCAGTAAAACTTTCCAAAAATATTCTACTTTCCAACTTTTCCAAAATGCGTTGAAATGTCCTATGGACTTCTAAATCCAAATCTGAGCATATTTCCAAGTCCAAAATTACCATATGAAGCTATTGGAATTATAAAAAATTCTATTCCGAAGTCATTTTTTCAAAAGTCAAACTCCGGTCAATTCTTTTCATTTAAGCTTAAAAATGAGAGTTATTTTTTCAATTAAATTTTGAATCTTCCGAAAATCAAACTCGACCACACACGCAAGTCATAATACGTATTATGAGTTTGATCGGGATCTTAACTCGCTGAGTGGAGCATAAGTTCTTAAAACAACAGGTCGGGTCGCTACATTCTCCACCTTTTAAACAAACGTTCGTCCTTGAACGTACTAAGGATTATTCTGAGGTTTCCAAATTGATGATTTTACTTTTACAAATTTACTAACGGTTGATCTCACGTTACCGCATTCGACATAAGTCCGACAATACCATTTCAATTGAGATTATTTCCTTTATCCATATTTGTAAACTCTAAGACTAAATTTCTTACTCTCCAAGTATTTTAAAAATGGTCCAATTTTTTTCACATCAATACATGGTTTTTGTCTTATGTTAACACATATCAACATTTAATACTACTTAAATAGTTCAATTTTTTTCAGGATGTTACATTCTCCCCCACTTAGGTTCATTCGTCCTCAAATACACAATGTACTTATCTCTTTATTCGCACATCTCAATGTCCCAAATTTTTCTAACTCCCAAATTTTTTTTGAAATTTCGGCAGGGTCTCCCCTATAATTGGGACTATCCACTTGTCAGAGTAACACGAAAATAACTCCTAACAACACATCCACAACTCAATAAATCACCACAACGTATATATCAATAATGCTAATCTCTGCATTACAAGCACGACATTATCATAGTGATATCGATACATGAAACACATCATATGTATGACCATGACCACTTCTCTGGTCTTAATAGTTGTTCATAATCGATTACAAAATCATCAATTAACCTCATGTTAGTAAGAATGTCATTTCAAACCCCATTTTCTAACAACGAGGTACGAGGCATGAAGACCTCATTATTATTTATCCGAATTAATGAGTCACATTTAACGCCACCTAGGCACTCACCTCGTAGGCTAAAACTCAATAATTTCAACACAAATTTTGTAACATATACACAATAACACATAAAATAATTATCAAATAAGCATAATATGGATGACTCCCTATTAATACTATAGAACAAATTATAATTTCACTGAAGGGAGAATTTAAACAAATAAAATTTCATCGGAAGGATCTCGTTCATATATAACTTCCATCGCGGCACATTGCCCATTTTGTTATTTCACATCATAAATAAATGTGAGGATCTCGTCCTCAACTCTGAATCACAAGTATTTTGCACATTGTGCCAACTGAAATTTTTCATTTCCTTTCTTTCTTCTTTTAAATAATTTCCGTTAAACAAAATCACAACATATAAGGAACCCTCATATCGTTAGGTCATATAATTCACAATTGATATCTATTACTTGGAAATTACATTAAACCCACTGAAATGATTAAGGAATGTCACCTTTAGTCTCATAACTATTTTTAGTTCCCAACACATAATGATAGACATATATATCTCCATATAATGACCCAACATGAGTATTCACATAAGTAGATTTAAGGATTACAAAGATCACTCATGATTGGAGCATATTAGGAGGACTTGCATCGATACTCATAACCGAATCAAGTTAATGAAATTGTTACTTTATAATAACTCGAGGTCGTACTTGTAATGATACCGTATGGTGTAGAGAACTCAGCCATACCTTAGAAAACATATAAATGGTTCGGGCCTCCACCTCTTAGGCGTCCTCAACCCGCTTGTCCTCCACCCCTAACTAGTAGTGTAGGTAGAGTAGTAACTGTAATGGAGTACGTGGCCGAAGTGTTATGATGAAATATGTCAAAGTCATTAGAAAAAAAGTTTTAAATTATTTTTAGTATTGAAAAAGCAAAATCAGTTTGAATGGAGTGGCGAGTGCCAACAAGATCCGAAGGACCGGAAGACATATCTATGAAATCCACCTCCGTTAGCTAAACCAAAAGACAGAGAGAGATTGCTCATTTATCTTGTTGTATCAGTAGTAGAGGTAAGCGCGATATTGGTACATGAAGATATAGGTAAACAATCCCTAATTTATTATGTTAGTAAGTCTTTACTAGATGCTTGTAACAACCCGGCCGGTCTTTTTAAAAAATTAACGCTCCGATCCCTTACAAACTGCATTCCTCGTATTTGTTTATGCTATTGTGAGTTTGTCGGGAGGATTTATTTGGAGTTTTGGAAAGTTTTAGGACACTTAGTCCCTAAATGAGAGTTTATATTTTAAAATTTGGACCATAGTCGGAGCAGTGTTAAGACAGCCTCAAAATGGAGTTTTGTTTGTTCCGTTAGCTCCGTTGGGTGATTTAAAGCTTAGGGGCGTGTTCGGATTGTGTTTTGGAGGTCCGTAGCTTATTTAGAATTGAAATGTTGAAAGTGGAAATTTGAAGTTTCCGGTTCGATAGTGAGATTTTGATCTAGGGGTTGGAATGGAATTCCGATATTTGAAGTAGCTCTGTAGTGTTGAATGTGACGTGTGTGCAAAATTTTAGGTCATCGGATGAGGTTTGATAGATTTTTTGATCGAAAGCAAAAATTGAAAGTTTTGGAAATCCTTAGGCTTGGATTGGAGCGTGATTTGTGGTTTTAGCATTGTTTGGTGTGCTTCGAGGGTTGGAATAAGTTTGATTTGTTAGGATTCGTAGAGGTCCCGTGGGCCTCGGGTGAGTTTCAGGTGCTTAACGGAAGTTGAATTGGACTTAGGAGAAATATGAAGTTGGCTGAACCTGTCATAACCGCATCTGCGTGTATTGCACTGCAAGTGCGGCACTACAGATGCAGATGAAGTACCACAGATGCGGTCTGAGGCAAAATGGGATACGACCGCATATGTGGCCCAGGAACCACAGAAGCGGCACCGCATCTGATGAAAGGAAATCACAGGTGCAAAAATCTCCGTTTAATGAAAAGTCGCAGGTGTGACTTGGTCTATGTAGAAGCGGGACCGCAGTTGCGGTTTCACTGGTCAGAAAAGGGCAGAAACGAGGGTTTAGTCTCAAAACCTTAGAAACTGATTTAGGAGCTCAGGATTGGCGATTTTGGGAGAGATTTTCACCTGGGGTCTTGGGTAAGTAATTCTTACTCGGTTTTTATTAAATTCCACGAGTCTATGCTTAAATACATCATTTAAATTCTAATTTGGGTGAAAATTTGGAGAAAAAATGGAAAAATTCTTAGGCCTAATTTTGGGGTTTTGATCAAAATTTTGATGTCAGATTGAGTAATTTCTGTATATATGAACACCCGATTTCGAGACGTGGGCCCGGGGGATATTTTAGGCAATTTCCTAATTTTGCGTATTAGCTTCAAATTAATTAGTACAATTTGTTACTTGAAGTTATATTTATATTATGTAATTACTTTTAATAGATTCGGGCAATTTGGAGTCAGATACTCACAGCAAGAATGTTGTATTTAGTTGATTCAGCTGGTTCGAGGTAAGTGGCTTGCCTAACCTTGTGTGGGGGAACTCCCCTTAGGATTTGATATTGTTGATATATGAAATGCCTTGTACGTGAGGGGACGAGTGCGTACATGTGCTAATTGTTACAAATCCTATTTTCATTAAGTAACTATAACTGTGTTTTCTTCCCTATTTATACTACTTGTAATTCAAGCCTACTGTTAGCTTAAGGAAGCATGTCTAATTGACTTAATTGCTTTACTTGCTAAAACTGCTTTATTTTAAATCTGTGCAACATGATAGGTTAGAAATACCTATTTTACCTTTGGTGTCGAATTTTGATTGAACTGAACATTCTTCGTGTTGCTGCTGTGTGTTTACTTTGGGACTACGGGACGGTAGCCAGGGAGATCCCCTTGCATGTTTACTTTGGGACTACGGATTGGTATTCCAGTAGATCCCCCTGCACATTTATATTGGAACTACGGGACTGCACCCGGTAGATTCCCCCAGTATTGGGTATTTACATTTGGGACTATGGATCAGGATTCCGGTAGATCCCCGCGCATTATGAGTTGGACTACGGGACGTCACCCGGGAGATCCACTGTATATTTACATCTGGGGACTATAGGATGATATCCTACGAGATCCCCGGTTGTTATCTTTGTGTTGAGCTATATTCCTCTGTGCTTATTTTGTCTCTGTCATAGTTGTTGCTGATCTTATTGCCTTGTTTTACTTTAATACTGATTCTTTTCCTTAGATATTATTATATATGACCGATAGGGCCCTGACCTTCCTCGTCACTACTCGATCGCGGTTAGGCTTAGCAGTTACTGGATACCACTGTGGTGTACTCATGCACTTTCCTGCATATGTTTTCGTGTGCAGCTGCAGGTACTTCGACTCAGCCCTTCGACCCTTGAGGCGAGGCGATTCTCTAGAGACTTCGAGGTATATCTGTCGCGTCCGCAGACCAAGGAGTCCCTTTTCTTCTCTTTTATAGTTCTAGACCTTCTGTATTTATTTTGATTTAGACATTCTGGATTTAGAGAACAATGTAGTATCCATAGCTTATGATTTTATGAGATTCTGGGTTTTGAAAGTTTTTCAGTTTGAGAGTTATATTTTTATATGCGGAGCGGCATCTTAAACCTTCATTATGTTATTTTGTAGTTTTTATTAGTTTTATCTGTTGTTTTTTCCCACAATTATTAGGCTTACCTAGTCGTACAGACTAGGTGCCATCACGATATTTCACGGAGGGCGAACTGGGGTCGTGACAAGTTGGTATCTGAGCTATAGGTTCATAGGAGTCATGAATCACAAGCTATTTTATTAGAGTCCTGCAGATCGGTATGGGGATGTTCGTACGTACCTACGAGAGGCTATGTAACTATTAGGAAAATTCAACATAATTTGATTTCCTTGTCATGAGAGATTTTTGATATCATAATTCTAAACAATTGTATTCTATTCTCTCACAGATGGTAAGGACACATGCTACTAGACATGATCAGGCACCCGCGCCCCCTACTAGAGCCATCAGAGGTTAGGGCCGGGGTAGAGGTTGAGGATGTGCTTGCAGTGCAGCCAGAGCACAAGCACGAGCTGCCACCGAGGAGCCACCAGCAGCTCCCGCCGGAGCCTAGGCACTTGATACATCTACTGCTACTACTACTCCAACACTTCAGGAGACTCTTGCACAGTTCATCAGCATGTACACCACTCTAGATCAGGTAGGGTTGTTTCCCCTTACTGCAGCCACATCTTAGGCCGGGGGAGGAGCACAGACTCCCCCTACCCGTACTCCTAAGAAGCGAGTGCATGTTGATCAAGTCCTAGAGATTATTCCTATACAGCCTGTAGTCCCAGATCAGCCTAAGGATAGGGCATTGGCTTTCGAGGATAAGCAGTGGAGGATTGAGAGGTTCAAGAAGTACAAGCCTCATGTATTCAATGGTCTAGCATCAGCTGATGCTCTCGGATTTCTAGATAAGTGCTACCGTATCCTCCATACCATGGCAATATCAGGATCGAGCGAGGTTTCCTTCACTACTTTCTAGCTTCGAGAAGCTGCCTATGAGTGGTGGCGCACTTATGAGTTAGACAGTCCGGATGAGGCAACTTCCCTGACTTGGACTCAAATTTTAGATATGTTCCCCAGAGAGTATGTTCCTCAAAGCCTCAGGGACGCATGGCGCGCAAAGTTTGAGCATTTGCGCCAGGGTACTATGGCTGCCTCAGAGTGTGTTGTTTGTTTCACTGGCTTAGCTAGGCATGCATCAGCTTTGGTTTCTACTGTTCGGGAGAAAGTTCACCAGTTTATTAAGGGGTTCATTCCCAGCATCAGTTCTAGCATTAGTCGTGAGTTGGATATGGATATTTCTTATCAGCAGGTGGTGAATATTACTAGGAGAGTAGAGGGTATGCGTGCTCGGGATAGAAAGGAGAGGGAAGCTAAGAGGCCGAGAGTTGGGTCATTATTCTAGTGCTCGTGCTCCAGCTACAATTTGTCATGGTAGGGGTTATATGAGTCACCCCGTTCATTCAGCAGCCAGTGGTATTCCAGCTCTTTCTAGGCCTCAAGAGCCATATTATGCATCTCCAGTATCCAATGCGCCTCCTGCGTGGGGTGTTTTCAGTGGACAATCCAGCAGATCTATCCCGAGCTAGTCACTGCTGCCACATCCTCCCAAAGCTTGTTTTGTGTATGGTTACACACGCCATATGGTGATAGATTTCCCCAGACTTAGGAGGGGTGCACCTCTACAAACTTCTCAGCCATATCATGCCCCACAGAGTTCTCAGGCTATGATTACAGCACTAGTTGCTACCCTACCTGCTTAGCCAGTAAGAGGTGGAGGTCGGTGAGGTAGAGGTCACCCTAAAAGGGAAGGTCAGGCCAGATATTATGCCCTTCCTGCCCGTAGTCAGGTTGTCGCCTCTGATTTCATCATCACAGTTATTGACCTAGTTTTTCATAGAGATGCATCGATTTTATTCGATCCAGGCTCCACCTATTCTTATGTGTCTCCTTATTTTGCCCCGCATTTGGGTGTATCTCAGGATTCTTTGAGTTCCCCTATTTATGTTTCTACACCTGTGGGAGATTCTCTTATTGTGGACCGCGTTTATCGGTCATGTTTGGTTGCTCTTAGTGTTTTTGTGACCAGAGCTAATTTATTGTTACTCTGCATGGTAGATTTTGATATTATCTTGGGCATGGACTGGTTATCGCCCCATTACACTATTCTTGATTGTCATGCCAACATCGTGATGCTGGCTATGCCAGGTGTACCTCGAGTTGAGTGGAAGGGTGCTTTAGATCACACTCCTAGTAGAGTTATTTCTTTCCTTAAGGCTCGTGAATGGTTGAGAAGGGGTGTGATGCGTATCTAGCTTATGTGAGAGATGTTAGCATCGATACTCCTACAGTTGATTCAATCCTAGTAGTACGAGATATCTCTTATGTGTTCCCAACATATCTTCCGAGCATGCCGCCCGATGGAGATATTGATTTTGGCAGTCATCTGTTGCTGGGCACTCATCTTATTTTTTTATTCCTCTGTACCGTATGGCTCATTTTGAGTTGTAAGAGTTTAAGGATTGGTTATACGAATTGCTTGATAAGGGTTTTATTTGGCCAAGTGTATCGCCTTGGGGTGCTCATGTCTTATTTGTGAAGAAAAAGGATGGTTCTATACATATGTGCATTGATTATCGCTAGTTGAACAAAGTTATAGTGAAGAACCGTTATCCTTTGCCTCTAATTGATGATTTGTTTGACCAACAACAGGGTGCACGGGTATTTTCTAAGATTGAATTGCGTTCAGTTTACCATCAGTTAAAGATTTGAGAGCCAGATATCTCAAAGACTGCTTTCAAGACTCGGTATGGTGCTTACGAGTTCCTTGTTATGTCATTGGGCTGACCAATGCCCTAGCAACTTTTATGCATTTGACGCACAGTGTGTTCCGGCCACATCTTAACTTGTTCGTCATTGTCTTTATTGATGATATTCTGGTATACTCCCGGAGTCGGGAATATCATAGGCAACACATGGGGACAGTGCTCCAGACCTTGACAGAAAAGAAGTTATCTGCAAAATTCTCAAAATGTGAGTTTTGGTTGGATTCCATGGCATTCTTGGGTCACGTGGTATTGAGTGAGGGGATAAAGGTGGATCCAAAGAAAGTGGAAGTATTACAGAGTTGGCCCAGACCATCCTCCACTATTGTATATTACCGGTAGGGCCCTGACCTTCCTCGTCACTACTCGACCGAGATTAGACTTGGCACTTACTGAGTAGGGCCCTTACAAAATTAACATTGATATTCACTAACTTCAAATTACATGACTCTGAAAAATTTCAATTCCCAAAATCGGTAGTACAAGACATAAGCTCTACAAAGGTTACTATAACTTCTAAATACAACTGTTTGAAGATAAGTAAAACAATGTGGATATGATATAGGAAGGTGACTCCGAAGCCAGCGAACGCAGCAACAGGTTTTCCTTGAGTCTCCTCAGCAACGACCTGCACAACTACTAATGAACAATACCTGTATCTGTACAAAACATGTATAGAAGTGTAGTATGAGCACACCACAACGGTATCCAGTAAGTATGAAGATTAAGCTAAGTAGATTAGTGACGAGGAACAATCATGACACCTACTGGTCTAATAAACTGAATAAGGGGGAGTGTAAAAATAATAGGATATGATGTCTACATCTAAAGACTATGCAGTATGGCTAAGAGTACGGTAATTACAATAAGGAATGAAAACAACAAGTATCAATGGAACATTTTAATAATGACGCAGAAGGATGGACAGAATCACACCTCAAATCCGTAAATTACAATACAGTAAGGGAAATTAGTAACTCAACACTGCAATAATCTCCACGTCGGGCCTTAGCCAATAACCCCAATATTTTAGTCACATTCTTCAAGTATAAACTTTCACCTGTAAATTTCTATATTGAAATCTTTAAAATATAATCCTTTCTAATTCTCTAAAAAAAATATAATTATTTTGAATATAAACTTTTCAACTAGAGACTCTTCAAACATAATTCTTTCAGGATAGTTACTTTTCAAATATACTCTTTAAATAAATGTCTTTCAAACATAATTTCTTCAAGATGAATGCTTTTCAAATACATCTTTTTAAGTAAACATCCTTCGAGTATAGGTCACCCTGTAACACCTAAGTATAGAAGATTAAAAGCCCCAAACACAAATATATCAACAAGGGAATCTACCGGGTCCCATCTCGTAGCCCCAAATTCATTATACAATACAGGGGGATCTCTCGGAATACATCTATTGTCCCAAAATAAACATGCAGAGAATTTTTCAGGATATCATCCCGTAGTCTAAATCACAAATATGCAGGGGATCTCCTAGAATACAAATCCGTGGTCCCAAAATAATTGTTTAGTACAGGGGAATCTATCAGGTGCTGTCCCATAGTCCTAATCATAAATGTCCATGGGGATCTCCTGGAATACCGATCTGTAGTTCCAAACGTAAATACCCAGTACTGGGAGAATCTACCGGGTGTATTTCCGTAGTCCCAATCATAAATATGCAGGGGGATCTCCCAGAATACCAAATCCGTAGTCCTAAAGTAAACATACAGGGGGATGTGCTGTAATATCGTCTTGTAGTCCCAAAGAAAATACGCAGTGCAACTAACAGAATTAACAATTACATTACAACAGAAAGATCGAACATCACCACATTACATATAACAAAACAATGACAATAATACAAGGTAGGACAAATAAATCAACTCAAGGACCGTAAATTACAAGGGAACGGTAGAACCAGCTCAGAAGGAATAACCACAGAAAAGAATGTTGGCATAAAGGGAACCGTTCAATAATAGAAAACTAACATATAGAAACGATCCCACAATATACAAGTCAATAATAAGAACCTCAACACGAGTCAAGTCGCCATAAATATAGGCAAGTCAACCAGGATATAGATTATCTAAACCCTTTTTTAAGGTTGGAAAATTACAAGGATATTCAATAATTCAATTTGGAAAAAATGATCTCAGATTCACTTAAGACTAAATAATTTTCAAGAGGGATAATAATAATTCTCAAATAAGACAAGTAGTTATGAAAATATAACATGACAATAAGAGAGGCAAAACTCTTCACTTAAGTCAAATAAGAGTCAATTAGGCAATAAGAGTGAATCATGAAGCAATTAATTCCTATTAAGCATGTAGAGGTGAAACTAGTAAATAGGAACTCAGCCATATCAAGAACACGTTCATACACAACGAATGTAAAGACCTAAGAATACTAAAAGTCCAATTTTCCACAAATAAGTCCGAGTACGCACTCGTCACCTTGCGTACACGAACTACAATCAACATATAAGACTCAAATCCTAAGGGGAAGTCCCCCACACAAAGTTAGGCAAGGTACTTACCTTTTGAAGTTAGGCCGATATTCCAAAATAGTTGTCTTGCTTGAATTGACCTCCGAGAGGCTCAAATGTATCCAAGTTAATTGTATAACTTTATTAAAATACATCGGAAACAATTCTGGATAATAAAACATTGACTTAATATTTCACATTAAGAAGTCAGCCAAAAGTCAACACAGAACCCATATCTCAAAATCAAACAAAATTTTTATGAAATCTAAACTTTCTTTCCAATATGATTTCAACCATACCAATTTTATCAAATTCCGATGACGAATCGACCTCCAAATCTAGAATTTTTGTTTTTGAAAAGTTTTACAATTTTTTTCCAATTTCTTCCATTTGATTCACTAATAATTGATGAAAATAACCATGTAATCATTAAATACAATCACTTTTGGATAAGAACACTTACCCAAATCCATATGGGTAAAATGGCCTCAAAAATTGCTTCAATCCGAGCTCCATAGCTCAAAAAATAAGTAAAAATCTCAGACTGCTCGATTTATACACTGCGCAGCATTTTCGCACCTGCGGTTACTGTTCATGCTGGTGCGGTTACTATTCACACACCTACAGTTACTGTTCATGTAGGTGCGGTACTGTGCACGCACCTGCGGAAAGCACAGCAACTGCCCAGAAATTTCAGCAGCTTTTAATTTCACTAAAAATGCTCTAACTCCATCATACGAACTCGCAATTCGATGATTGTTGTTCCTACGAGTGACAAATAATAATACAAACCTATTACGTCAATCGATACCCAATTCAGGGCTCATTTACTCAATGTGATACTATTTTGGCTCGTTAAACATATAACTCATGTTTTGCGCTAAAAGATCAATTGCGACTTGATGAAATTAGACCAAACATTTCAGTTCACTCCTATAATTACTTATCAAAATCCTAGAAGTCTCGAAATTGAGTGTTAATCTCTAGAACTAAAAATGGACCTTTAGATTATTACATGCTTATGCTCAAAACACCCAACTCTTCCAAAAACTCTTCCAAAACTCATCTGAGCCCCATGAGATCCCAACCAAGTATACTAACAAGTCCCATAACATGAAATCAAAATTATTCAATGCCTCAAGTTACGTTGAACAACACTAAAACATGAATCGCACCTCAATCCAAGCTTATTCAAAACTAACAAATTCCAAATTCTACATTCGATGCCGAAATCTATCAAATCAATTCCGATTGAACTCAAATTTTACAAACAAGTCATAAATAATGCAACGGAGCTGTTCCAATTTCCAGAATCGAATTTTGAGCCTGATA
This sequence comes from Nicotiana glauca, assembly GCA_026770625.1. NCBI lineage: Eukaryota > Viridiplantae > Streptophyta > Magnoliopsida > Solanales > Solanaceae > Nicotiana > Nicotiana glauca. The sequence continues at coordinate 161,555 of MU710717.1, read as the reverse complement.
TCAAAAATTCAACTCCCCAGTCAAACATTCCAAAAATCTTCTATTTTCCAACTTTTGCCAAAATGCGTTAAAATGTCCTACGGACTTCCAAATCCAAATCCGAGCATATGCCCAATTCTAAAATTATCATATGACTCTATTGGAGTTATCAAAAATTCTATTCCAGAGTTGTTTGCTCAAAAGTCAAACTCCGGTCAACTCTTTTCATTTTTCAAAAATTAGAGTTATTCTTTCAATTAAAATTTGAATATTCTAAAAATCAAACTCGACCACACACGCAAGTCATAATACAATTACGAAGTTGCTCAGGATCTTAACTCGCTGAATGGGGAGTAAATTCTTAAAACGACAGGTCATATAGTTACAACTACCCTTAAGGCGAGGTGATTCTCTAGACACTCGAGTATATGTGCCGCATCTGCAGACCAAGGAGTCCCTTTCCATTATCTCTTATAGTTTTAGCCTTTCTGATTTATTTTGATTTAGACATTCTGGAGTTAGAGCACAATGTAGTATGCATAGCTTGTGATATCCTGAGATTTTGGGTTTTGGGAATTTGTTCAGTTTGAGAGTTATATTTGTATATGCCAAGCGGCTTCTTAAACCTTCATTATGTTATTCCGCAGTTTTTGTTAGTTTTATCTGTTGTTTTCCCTTTTCCACAATTATTAGGCTTACCTAGTCGCAGAGACGAGGTGCCGTCACGATAGTTCATGGAGGGCGAAATGAGGTCGTGACAATTCTGAGACACGATATCCTCACCTAGAAAAACTTGCTTTAGCTTTAATTAGGGCATCAAGAAATCTATGACCTTACTTTCAGTGTCATCCTATTTATGTTATAACTGCTTTTCCACTAAGGAACATACTGCATAAATAGGAATTATCAGGTAGATTAGGTAAATGGGCAATAGAACTTAGTGAGTATGTGATATATATATATATATATATATATATATAGCCTAGAACTGCAATAAAATCGCAGGTGTTAGCATATTTTTGTAGCAAATTTTAGCACGAATTTAGTTCCTAAAGCAGAAAAAGAACTACAAGTGTTTACTGGGGCTAATTCGGGGACTTGGACTCTATTTACTGACGATTCCTCAAATGTTAAAGGAGCAGGTTTGGGTATTATTTTAATTCCACCCTCGGGTGAAATAAGACATGCAATAAAATGTTATCCAATTACTAACAATGAGTTAGAGTATGAAGATGTGATTGCAGGCTTGGAACTCGCACGAGAACTTGGTATCAAATAAATTGTGATCAAAAGTGATACGCAACTAGTAGTTAATCAAATGCACGGGACTTACGTGGTGATAGAGACACGAATGCAGCAATACCTTAGAAAAGTATGAGAATTGCTTAGACAATTTCAGACATGGAAAGTCTTGCAAATACCTAGGGAGGACAATGCAGAAGCAGACGCGTTGACAAATCTCGCGCCTATCGTAGATGCAACAAATGTAGAAAATGCTATTGTGGAACATTTTTTTCATTCAGCACTCGATCAAACTAAGAGTGAGGTAAATTTCAATAATTTGACGTGGAATTGGAGAAATAAATTTGTGAACTATTTGGAGTATGGTATCTTGCCCGAGGATAAGAAGAAATCCCAATTGTTATGTTTGAAACTGCCCAATACTGCTTAATTTGCAGAAATTTATACCACAAAATATTTGGTTGACCTTTAGCATGGTGCCTCGGACAATCGCAAATGGAATATATAATGAGAGCAGTATATGAACAATCGCAAATGGAATATATAATGAGAGCAGTACATGAGAGGAATTGTCGAAATAACGATGATGAGAGATCATTGGTGAAAACATTAATAAGGACAGGATATTATTGTCAAAAATGGAAAAGGAAGCGGAAAACTTTGTAGCCAGGTGTGATAAATATCAACGATATGCCAATAACATGCATCAAATATCGGAACTATTACATTCTATTATATCACCATGGCCTTTCATGAAATGGGGCATGGACATCGTAGGGCCTTTGCCTCAAGCTAAAGGAAAGGTACAATTTTTGTTAACCTTAATGGATTATTTCTCAAAATAGGTAAAAGTAGGTGCCTTTAAACATGTACAAGAAAAGGAAGTTACGGAATTCATTTGGAGAAATATTATATTTCGATTTGGAGTTCCAAAAGAGATAGTCTGTGATAATGGCCCACAATTCATGGGCATAAAAGTCACCAAATTCTTTCAAAGTTGGCAGATTAAACAAATTACTTCCGCACCATATCACACATCGGCCAATGGACAATCTGAGTCGACAAATAAGGTTATCATCAATAACTTAAAAAGCGATAGAAAGAATCGAAAGGCAAATGGCCAGAAGTACTACCAGGGGTGCTATGGGCATACCGAACAACGATAAAAACTTGTACGGGTGAGACTCAATTTGTACTTATATATGAAACAAAGGCTTTGATTCCCGTGAAGATAGGTGAACCAAGCACGAGGTACACGCATATCATTGAAGCAACAAATGAGGAAGAGTAACGGGCAAATTTAGATTTGCTAGAAGAAAGGAGAGAAACAACACTAATTAGAATGACAGCTCTAAAGCAGATGATTGAACGATATTATAAGAGGAAAGCCAATTTGATATACTTCAAGATTGGGGACTTTTTCCTAAAAAAGGTGTTCTGGTCAACTTGGTGGAAAAGGAGCAGAATTTAGAGGCATTGCTGGAAAAGGAGAATACAAATTTGAAACCACGAATGGCAAGGTATTAAAATCAAATTGGAATGCAGTCCATCTTGAGAAGTATTACTTCTAAACGAGGTTAATACCCACAGTCAGGTATCATGCAAGTTTGATTTTATTTTTTTCATTTGAGTTTTACAAATCATTTTAGATGATAGTCAAAAAGTTGGTCCGTACCAAATAATGATATTAGACATGAAAGACACACAGAATGCTAATTATTCCTGGTCTAGGTTACAACTTTTTTGATGAAAAAAAGGGTTATACAGTCATCTAAAACACAATTACCTTCGAATCCGGTTTGTATTTTCCTTTCAAGAAAAGGACCAAAAGAAAGGATTTGATACAGTGTTCGAGATTTTATACTTCAATGCTCCAACATTAGGGTGACTATGCATATAGAAGGCCACACAAGGAAAGAAGATGTATACCAAGGGCATAGCTCAGCCTGAATCAAAACCTTGAAGAAACCCTTGAAGAATTTCAAAAAAATTTCAAAGGAGTTCAAACTTGCAAAAAGGATGTAAGATATTCCCACGAGCTTCTAGGTTAAGGCCATAACTTTAGTCGCGGAAGAACACAGTCGAATTTGTAAATCAACTACACTCAAAGAAGTTATGAAAATGTCTTAAACGATGTACGGACTTACTTTTTACATAGTTCAAAAAATAAAACTTCCTCAAATTATTTCTTATTTTATATCTACTTCATGTTTCATATTGTTGCACCAATATAAAAATGAGATGTCATCTTCATCAGTATCGTTAATATAAAAGGGCCCTCGTTTACAAAAACCCATGCATATTGAAGTCACAGTCTATTAAAGCATTTTAAATACAAGAATAAAGCTCAAAAATTAAAGAGCGAAAAGCATAATATGCTGCATGAACAATAAAGATACTTATATCATTACCCAAAAAAGAGACAAAGGCGGTTAAACCTTTCAAAAATTGTCCAAAAACACAAGGGAATTCCAATAAATAATCAAGAAACAAACACTTTTAACAAAAAGTCAAAAAAGGAGATAGCTAAGGAGCATCATCTACGAGTAAGAAGGATCAACTTGAGGAGAAGAGGGTTGAACATCGTCTTCCCTAAGAGCAAGTCCATCTCTGTCACCCTTAGAACCTTCGTCCTCGGGCGTAGAGAAGCTTTGACACTACTGAGTCTGTTCAATTATTTTTATAGCTTTCGCAATCTCTGCATTAAAATCAAAATCTTCCTGGTTGGCTCAGTTAAAGTCTTGAAGCAAGTGTTCAAAAAAGCCCATCTAATGTTAAGTGGTGACTTATCTTCGAGGGCTTCGTAATCCTTCTCTCACTGCTCAATTTAAACTTTCAATTCTTCTTTTCTGCCTCTGAGGCTTCATAAGCTATCTTCAAAGAAGCAAGAGAACTATCAAGGAATTGAATATTACTTGTAGAGGCACAGAGTTCTTCTTAAGCTTGGGTAAGTATCTACACCAAATTACCTGCATATGCCTCTTTTTGATTAAGGAGTTCTTTCAAACTCCTTATCTTTTCAGTAGCCTTGGAATGTTTTTCAGCAAAGGAAGATTCCAGTCTGTCCTTATCCATCTCAGCTTGACTAGAAAAAGCTTTTAAAATCGCTAACTCAGGGGAGGATATCCTTAGTTGTTGCTCCATAGTTCCTTTCTCCTCTACAAGAACGTCTTTCTCCAACTGAAGTCCTTCAAATTGTTCTTTCCAGTTGTTAGCCTCAGTGCGTAGCTCAATTAACTGCTAGTCAATCCATGAAATCCTTTTCATGATTTCTATACCTATCAAATCAATCTACAAAAGGACAAAAGCAGAAGAATTACGAGTGAGAAGAAATAAAGGAACGAAAGATAGGTAAAGATATACCTTAAGAGAAAAGTTAATGATGTCATTCATCAAAGTCAAGGAATTTGTCAGGACCCAAACTAAAGGGCCGTGATGGGCACCCGATACCTTACTCAATCGAGTACCAATGTAACATATCTTTTATATAATTCTATCATAGATAAATGAATCGAAGTAAATCATAGAGAGATACAAACTTATACATATGACATACTGGCCTATAAGACCAAAAATGATCACTCATGCACTGAACATAGGCCGACAAGGCCATACAATCTTTCACGTATACAACATATGTCTACAAGCCTCTAAGAGTACATAAGTGTCATTAAGGACGGGACAGGGCCCCGCTATACTAATCAATACATGTCCTAATCATACTGACAAAATAGGTAACTCCAGAACAAATGGAGCACACCAAAACCTTCCGCTGAGCTAGTAGCCTACTTGGAGGACTCTCATCCTGTCTATCAGGACCTGCGGGCATGAAATGCAGCATCCCCAGGCAAAAAGGATGTTATGTAATGACCCAACCAGTCGTTTTAAGAACTAGCATGTCGTCCAGCAGTCTGAGGCCATGAACAACTTCATTTCAGTTATTATGACTTGTACGCATGGTCGGAATTGAATTTCGGAAAGTTCAGAGTTGATTTGGAGAGAGAATTGTCATTTCAGAAGGTTAAAGTTGAAAGAATAACTAGGATTGGAATTTTGAGTAAACGACCTCGGAATCAATATCTGAAGGTTCTAGCAGGTTTGTATGATGATTTCAAACTTGGGCGTATGCCCGAATCGGGTTTTGGATGAACCGAGAGCATTTTGGCACCTATTGTGGAAGTTACCATTTTAGAAGAAATTTCATAAGTTTGGCTGATAGTGCATTTCAGTGTTATCAATGCCCGTTTGGGATTCTGAGTCTGTGAATAGCTCCGTATGGTGACCAGAAGTGACTTCGGAGGTCCGTAGGTCATTTTGGAGCCATTTAGCTAAAGAAAGAATTTAAAGGTTTTTGAGAAGTTTGACCGGGAGTGCAATATTTGATATCGGGGTTGAAATCCGATTCCGAAAGTTGGAGTAGGTTCGCGATGTTGAATATGACTTGTCTGCAAAATTTGAAGTCAATCGGACGTGATTTGATAGGTTTAAACATCAAAAATATAAGTTTGAAATTCTAAAGTTCATTACGTTTTGATTGGAGGTCGATTCATGATTTTAGTGTTGTTTGATGTGATTTGAGGCCTCAAGAAAGTCTGTAATGTGTTTCGGGATTGGTTGGTAGGTTTGATTGAGGTGTCGGGGGCCTCGGGTGGATTCCGAGTGATTAACGGATCCAAAATGGAATTTTTGGAAGGCTGAGGTTGCTGGTTGCTGTCATAACTGCATCTGCGATTTATGGACCGTAGATGCAGAACTGCAGATGTGACACTTCAACCGCAGATGCAGTTTTGGGCTAGAAGACAAGGGACTGCAGATGCGGTCATATTTCCGTAGATGTGAGACCGCACCTGCGGTGGAGAAGCCGTAGATGCGGGATTGGTGAAGGACAGCTGGGACCGCAGATGCGGTCATTTTTGCCGCAGATGCGGGACTGCACCTGCGGTGGTAGAGTCGCAGAAGCGGAAGAGGGGCAGCATGGTGAGGAGCGCAAATGTGGTATTGGAACCGCACCTGCAGAAGCAGTCTGGAGGCCGCAGGTGCGGAAATAGCCGGAGGCAGAGAGTTGTTTTAAATTCGGGATTTGGTCATTCTTCTCCCATTTTTCATTTGTCATGGGCGATTTTGGAGAGATTCAAGTGGGATTTTTCATCATCAACGACAAGGTAAGATATCCCCATCTATTTTGAGTTAAATACATCAATTATGTATGGATTTCAGCATGAAATTTGAAGAAAACTTAGGGTTTGAGGGAAAACCTAGAAAATTAGTATTCTTGGAATTTTTCTACGATTTTGGGTATGGAATTAAGAGAAAATCATAAATTTGAGTTCGTGAGTTCATGGGTAAACTTTATCTTCGAGAAATTTCGGATTCCGGGCACGTGGACTCGAGGGCATTTTTGTCAACTTTTCGATCGGGGTTAGGAATTGTTATAAATTGGATTATAATGAGTACCTTAGAATATATTAATGGATTTACATAATTATTGGCTAGTTTTGGAGCATTTTCCATTGATTCGAGTCTTCGAAAGGGCGTAGAGTGCCGGTTATGGAACTTCGGGGCGAGGTGAGTCTCTTTTCTAACCTTGTAAGAGAAAAATGTCCCCAGAGGTGAATTAATTGGTTGTGTGCTCCTATTTGTGGGGGCTACGTACACACGAGGTGATGAGAGTCCATGCGTAGCTATTATTATATTTAAGTCCGGGGAGTCCTACAAAAGCATGCTATACCTGGAATATTTGTAATCTTATTGAAAGCCCGAATTACTTAAACCACATCAAATTAATAAATCCATTCTCAAAAGGATTTGACTTCTTTTCTTAAATTGTTAAAAAAGAAAGTGGCTTTTATTTGAATAATAATTCCTCGATAAATTCTTAAATGGCTATTTGAGCATGTATTTTTATGTGTACCTGCGTCGCATGAATGATTCGCGAGCAGGGTGATTGTTTGTTCTATGTTGACCGCGTCACATAGATAGTTCGTGAGCGGGAAATAGATGCATCTATGGTTCGAGCCATTCGACCCTCGGCAGTACACAGTTTATTTTTATGTTGGATCGGGCCGTGCGTCCCACGGTAATAGCATGTAGTAGTGGCTTCAAGCTAAGTGGAAGAGTCCCGCCACCTACGATTGGGTTGCATTGTTAACTACTTGTGAGGCTTTCTAGTTGTTAGCATATTTTTGGGTTATTTCGGCTATGGGGAAAGAGCATAAGTGGTGATTTGAGCAAAGGAATTGTCAAAGGATGCTTTGGTTGGCCTTATTGGCTCTTGTTCAGACTTAGGAAAGGATTCAGGATTTATGCCTTGTATAGATGTGGGTTTCAATGGAAGTGATTATGCCGGGTGCTTCGTCGAGAGGATATCCATGTGCTATTAGATTCATGGAGTTGATCATATTCGGGGCCAAGTCAGAGCGGGTGGCTCTGAACAATGGTCCTAGTGAATTCAAAGGATAAGGTGTGATGCCTAACAATTTCGAGCCTATATGTACGGTTAAGAATCAAGCTTGATAGCAGCCTATGAGAAAAAGCACAGGATGTCTATGATGTTTTGACTTGCGATGTCGTAATTGGGAGGTACGAAATGGTTCATGGGATTTGAGACAACATGGTCTTGTGATTCAAGGTCACTCGGGATGAGTGCAGATGGAGTATGTTATGGGTTGAATGGAGTTAGTATTAATTCTAAGGTAAACAAGGATAAATTAGAGAGGGATTAGTTAGCCATAGTCGAATTGGCAGGTTGATGGTAATTATCAGTTCTTCCGGCGTGATCAAGTTATGCAAGTGAATTATGATGGTGCATGTGAGGCCTGTCGGCCACCGTAATTGATGATATTCAGAGGTATTCTACCGTTATGGCATGTTATGTATTGGCGGATCCCGAAAGTCTATGGTGGCTTATACCACTACTTAGAGATTTTCGTATTCTACGGTTATGGGAATTCACCTGTGTGTTGCTATGGTTCTCCTGAAGTGAGTTAAGTGAAAATCTTTTATATGATGAAGTGTTAGCCCGATAGTGGTTCCGAAGCTATGGTGAAAAGTGTGTTCTATCGTATGTTGGCATGCTAGGTAGTGGTATGGAATTTGAAGTAAAGATCAAGGTAACAGCTCGGTGTGGGCAAGGATGTCACAAGTTTGGATGGGCAGGAAAAGAGTTTCGATGTTTAAAGTGAGTTGGTATTGTCTTCAGTGTCACCTAAGATAGGGTTTTGTGAAAAAGGCTTTGCATCCTGGTTAATGATTCTTAATTGCTTTTCAGCATTAGTGCGGTCGGTGGTTTGGAGGTACGATGCAATTATTTGTTATGGTAGGTTGTGGGAGTATACCACAAGAAGATCGTATAAGTATGGGAGGTAGTCACTTGATTGATTAAAGACTTAAACCAAGTATGAAGGTTGTGATAATAACATTGATTTGAGAATATATGCCTGGAGGGCACTCAGTCAATTGAGTTATGGACTGCGGATGATTTCTCTGACTATGATAGATATTCTTATGTGTTATGAGCGGAAGAGGAGTTATTATGGTCCTTGAAAGGTAATTAGCCTAGTTCAGTGCGATCAGAATTGGCTTTAGGTCGGTGGATGGATTTAAATGTAAATATGGGCTCTATATCAGGCCAAATATGTTGATTTCAACACAATGCTCCTTAATGGAAGAGTAGTCAGGGTGTTATTTTGTCATCAGCGATTTCATGTAATGATGTATTGCGCCGTGCGAATTGTGAGACGGCTTGGTGAATTCCTTGTGTGTTAAGGCTCTGCGTAGAGATGATGTTATATAAGCAGGATGACTTTTGAGACTTCAGATCATAGATCGAACCTCAGTTGTACTTGATTTTTCTGGCTTCGGGTGCTATATGTCTCCCCAAGGATGGAAATATGCGCTTAGTGTGCTTGTGACCGATATTCGATATATTATTGAAATGAGCAATCTAGCTCGGTGCGTATTTCCTTATGCGAGTTTTATGGATGTATCGGGTAGCATGCCGCTATGATTATGTTGTTCGTATCGGGTTTCCCATTGCAATAGTGTGAAGCTGAGTACAGTTCCCCATATTTTGTTTTTATGTGTTTTGTTTCCTATTTTATGGGGAAAGCTTATACTAGCTATGTGCCTGCGTTGAATTTATGATTCGCGAGCGGGGTGTTTGCTTAATTAAGTTAATCGCGTCGCATGTATGATTCGCGAGCGGTGTAGTTGAATTTCCTTCTCAAAGTTTTCTTTCCTTTATATCCCGTTAGATATGGTAGACTATTGGTATATTGTAGCATCATAGGGAACTTTTGATTATGTCGGAGTGGCTTATTGCCTGAGCAGTTCGTACTGGGTGAGACGAGATTGTTGGATTTAGGATCAGTGCAATCTGATTACGTGAAATATATTAAGGAGCAAATATCGTTATTTGATTCAAAATGAGGTAAAATTTCTTGTCAGAAGTATAGACTCAATTATTGGTTGACTCAACAGTTGATTATGAATTTCTGCACATCTCTTCCGTTGTGGCAGCATTGTAAGAGTTAGAATAAGACCTGTGTATGTCATGGGGTACAATGAGAGTATTAGATTCATGGAATTTCAACTAAGTTGATAAGAAAATATTATTGGTCCGGTTAGTAAATTGATGCTAGGTGTGAATTCAGCAAAGTTATGTAGTCATGTTTGGGTACATCGTGTAGTGATTGATATGGTGATCTTATGTTGGAAACAGGTCGGACATAGAATTTCGAATATTGTAATTGGGCTCTAAGGCTTATTTGCTTGAATAAAAGGGAATATCTTTAGAAATTGATCAAGCTGATGTGCTCAACTGAGTTGTGGTAGCACGGGAAGGTGCATGAGAAGTTAAACAATGATTTTAGACTACTTTGGTGTAGTTCTCAGCACGTTCGAGGACGAAAGTATGTTTAAGTAGGAGAGAATATAATGACCCGATCAGTCGTTTCGAGCTCTAGCACACCGTTCAGCAGTCTAAGACCATGAACAACTTCATTTCAGGTATTATGACTTATATGCGTGGTCGAAATTGAATTTCGGGAAGTTTAGAGTTGATTTGGAGAGATAATTCACATTTCGGAAGCTTAAAGTTGAAAGAAGTAACTAGGATTGGAATTTTGAGTAAACGACCTCGGAATCGGGATCTGAAGGTTCAAGCAGGTTTTTATGATGATTTCGGACTTGGGCGTATTCCCGGATCGGGTTTTGAATGACCCGAGAGCGTTTTGGCGCCTATTGTGGAAGTTAGCATTTTAGAAGAAATTTTATAAGTTTGGCTTATAGTGCATTTCAGTGTTATCGATACCCGTTTGGGATTCTGAGTATGTGAATAGCTATGTATGGTGATTTTGGAGTTGGGAGCCCGATCGGAATTGAATTCGGAGGTCCGTAGGTCATTTTGGAGCCATTTAGCTAAAGATAGAATTTGAAGGTTTTTGAGAAGTTTGACCAGGAGTGGACTTTTTGATATCGGGGTCGGAATCCGATTCTGGAAGTTGGAGTAGGTCCGTGATGTCGAATATGACATGTCTGCAAAATTTGAATTCAATCGGACGTGATTTGATAGGTTTAAACATTGAAAATAGAAGTTGGAAATTCTAAAGTTTATTAAGTTTAGATTGGAGGTCTATTCATGATTTTAGTGTTGTTTGATATGATTTGAGGCCTCGAGCAAGTCCGTAACGCGTTTTGGGATTGGTAGGTAGGTTTGGTTGAGGTCCCCGGGGCGTCGGGTAGATTCCGGGTGGTTAACGGATTGAAAATGGAATTTTTAGAAGGCTGAGGTTGCTGGTTGCTGTCATAACCGCATTTGCAGTTTATGGACCGCAGATGTGGCACTTGTGAGCACTTGATTTTTGCCTCGCATGAATTACTCCTACAGAATTCTTAGATTTAGGATTTTACTTTTAATTATTTGATTTTTAGAAATTAATTGCATAATTTTCATGTTCATTTGCATTACTGTGTGCATTTTTAATTTAACATAATTCATAAAAAAAATACAAAAAATACGCATTGCATTTAGGATTTAATTTTACCTTTTTAGATTAATTAGTAATTCAGGTTTTACAAAAATTATAAAAATCAAAAATTGATTTGTTTTGATTGGTTTAAATTTTTAGCTTTGAATTTTATTAGTTTTCTTTAAATTGGTATTTTATTAATAGTTTTGATTATTAGTCATAGCTTAATATGATTAGGTAGGTTAATTTAATCTTTTAGGTTTAATTTTAGTTTTAATATTTGAAAAAGAAAAGAAAAAAAATTAAAAGAAAGTGAGTCTTCTAATAAAAATCCCCAATTTTGGGCTGTCCCAAACCAAATCCCAAGCCCAATTGTCCAAATCCTCTCATTAACCCGTTAAATTCGCCCCATACCCGGCCCAAAATCCGGTACAGCTCCCCCTTACCACCAAAATGACGCCATTCCAGTGAAAATCAATCCTAGCCGTCTAGGTTGATTGATCTAACGGCCCTGAACTGAGGACCATTTAATATATAAGTGTCGGAAGCCCCTTACCCCCCCCCCCCCCAAA
>MU710717.1:133796-149608 GCA_026770625.1 Nicotiana glauca | reverse complement strand
ATTGATCTAACGGCCCTTAACTGAGGACCATTTAATATATAAGGTTCGGAAGCCCCTTACCCCCCCCCCCCAAACCATCTCTCACACATACCCCTTTGGAGAAACCCTAGCCGCCATCGATTCCCCCACCGTGTCCATCTCCTGTCGATCGCCGAAAATCGCCCACGACGGCGGCCGATGGCCGATGGCCAATCGTCACCAAAAATACACCACACCATCTCCTCCTTCTCATCTTCCCAAATCCATCCCCCCTTTCCCTCGAATCTTACCCAAACCCTTCGAATCTTGCTCAGAAACTACAAACCCTAGCCGCCGCCCTTGTTTTCTCTGGTGGTGGCGCAACCCCAATCAACCCCAAACTAACACCAATGGACCACCAGGCCTCCCTCACCCCAAATCCATCGTCCTCTTCCCTCGAATACCCCTCGAGCTCCAAAAATTTTGAATCTGAGGTTCAAGCCCTAAGAGTTCAATCTGGAATATGAACATCCAAGGTTTCTTCTCCAGTATTCACGAGTTTTAGGCTCGATTTAGTCACAAAATAATGTTGTTCGCTTTTTCTTGGCAAAGAACAAATGATTAACATCATTTCGAGACTCAAATCGGAGGACAGTCAGGTTCAAGTTAAAATTGGTGAGTTTTTCTTAGTTTGTTCATTTTTGTTTATCCTCGTATTTGAATTTTCTTCCAAGTTAAACTCTGTTTTTCTTTTTTCGTTTTAAGTTAATCTGTTTATTCATACCTGTTTCCTTCATGTTTAGTTTTTCTTCTTCCGCAATTGCTAAAAAGTTGTGCCTTGATTTTTGCTTGCCCATTTTTCTTAGATATTTAGGTCTCAAATTTCTAATTTTTCCTTCTCTTTGTTCGTACTGATTGTTACAATACAGCATGTTCTGTTTTGTTTGATAAATTTTATTTGTTTGATGATCTATAGTAGTAGATTTCAATTCTAAGTTTAAGTAATTAAAATTAATTCGAGCTTAAATTAGAGTTGTTTGGATTTGCCTTCTAGTTTTGGGGATTTGTTATATTCTTTGGTGCCATTTGGTCATTTCTAAGTGTTCAAACCCCTCATAAGTAACTATGGTCACCACTCACCAAGTTAAAAGGGCTGGTGTAGTTGGAGTTTGGGTTAGTTTTAATCTGATTTAACAATTTGAGAGGTAATTTCAGGGTCATTAAGGGTAGTTTGGGAAATAGGATATAAAGAATCTTGGGTAACAATTTTCAAAAGTTTCTAGTAGGGGTCTGCTAGTAAATTTTTAGATTTAACTTGGGTAGCAAGACATAAAATAAAGGACTAACTACCAAAAAGAAAACTGAAGAAAGGTCTAAAAGGAAAAAAAAAATCTGAAGTTGCCCTAGTGACATGCCTATAAAGGCATTGTTACTTGAGACTGAAGAGAGGTCCAAGTACTGAAAATTCTAAAAAATTCTAGGCGGCCTAAACTTCTAAAAAAAACAGTGTTCCATTAAAGTTTTCCTGAGATGCTGGAGGTTTTCATTGTTAAAATCATCTCTGAATATCCAGAAGTTAAAAATGAGTTGAATCTTGTTTGATATTCAAGTATTTGGTCAGTTTTGGTTGGATTTTTGAACGCTGGTTTTTATTGATACTGTTGCTGGTTCAAGTTTGGGTTTAAGTTGGTCTTCCTCGATTATTTCTGGGTTGGTTTTTGCTTGCTGAACACTGTTCCCGCTACTGCTTCTTGCTACTCACTCATCCCCTGTTTTTGCTTTTCTTTTGAACTGCAGGTACATGTTTTGAGTCTGCCTTGATGTAGCTCTCAAATTGGAAATGAAAATAAAAGCTCTGCATAATTTCTCATGTTGATCTATGTTCATTTGGTTCATTATAGTTCGATTAGTTTTTATTGATTAGCTAAATCTTCACAATGAAATTAACTATTGATTGTTGAACTATATTTTATTTTATTCGTTTATTTTAGCTCTAGTAATGTAGATTAGTTTTGCAAGTCACGTTAGCTTAAGTGTAGAAATGAGTTTGGAATTCACCAGGTTTTACCACTGTCCATTGTGTTTAAATCTTCAAGTACCTCAAAGGTTTACTATCATGCTTCAAATGTTAGTTTGAATTTTATGTGAGCCTGAAAGTAATTGTAGCATTACCGTGTGTGCTTGTATTAGCTCTATTTCTGTGGTTTAATAGTTATTTGAAACAGTTCCATGTTTTAGTGCTTAGTTCCCATAGCTTAGTCTTGAGGACATTTGACTATAGTTTTGAGATCTGCAAAAAATGAAAATCCAATTGTTCATGCATTTTCTTAGATTTAAACATGTTAATTAATGTAGTTTTTCCATTTATTTGAAATTAAAAATTAAAGCAAAGAGGGGTGGTCTGTGAGTTTAGTCGCACATTCGAGCTAAGGATTCCGTCCCAATGGGAAGCTCTCCTTGTTCGGATTTGGGTTCATCTTCCAGCCCAGATTTTTTTTAAATAAAGTTGGTTGAAGTTTCAGTTAATGTATGTCAAAGGATTTAAATCATAACCCAAATCTGTTAATTAGGCATCATGTTTATATGATTAATGTCAATTGTGTTTATATTATTCTAATCTTGGGTATGGGCCATCGGATCGCAAGAACAAGGCCTAACGAGGGCCCAGTTCCAATCTTTGCCCTTGTTGTGAGCACACTTTTGAGCCTGGCATCATTTGGAGCCCAATTTTTGCGCATTAATCCTGCAGCCCATTTTGGCTATCTTTCGCAATTAAATTCTACCCGTTTTATCAACTATACTTAGCTTAAATTTTGGGCTTGAAATCAATCTCTATGGCTTTAGTGAATTAATAGGATCCTTAGAATAATTTGAGGAGGGACATATTATATAACACAATAGTCCATGGCCCTTCAAGCTTTAGCTGAATGCCTTTAAAAAAAATAATATAGGTGCACCACATCAAATAAAAATCATAAATTGCGTGGCCCTCTTTAATTATATCTTTAAAATCCTTAGAACTCGGAACGTGCCATTTAGCGAATCTTTATGGTCTCTCGCAAAGTTAACAACGCGTTAGTTGCTTTTTTTAGGCGCGTTATTTAATAATATTACCTTCTTAAACTCGGGTGTGCCTTTCATGTGACCAAAATCCAAATCCTAAAACGTTGAATGAAATGTGTTTTAGATTGCACGTGCATTTCATGTGATGCGGTCCAAAGGCACGTTTTTAACAACGTTCAATCTTCCTTAAAAAATTAATTAAAAGCGGTAAATAATTTAAAATTGCACAATAGGTTGAACATATGTTAAAATTAGGTAATAGGCCAATTATAATAGTTTAAGAGACCGTGCTAGTACCACGGAATCCGGGGGTGCCTAATACCTTCCCCCTGGTTAACAGAATTCCTTAGTCAGAATTTCTGGTTCGCAGACTTCATTTGGAAAGTCAAAAACTTCCTCGATTTGGGATTCAAGATACACCAGTGACTTGGGACACCAGAAACCAAACCTATCCCAAGTGGCGACTCTGATCATTAAATAATCCCATTTCGAATAATGTCACTTAAAATGGAAAAACTCCCTTATACACTATCCTTCGGGTGAGTGTGTAAAAAAGGAGGTGGGATAGCTCTGGCGACTCTGCTGGGGGTTCGAACCCAGAATTTCAGTTCAGGGTTCAAGAATTTGAGCTTAGAGTAGCTGTTATGATTGGCTTTATTTATTATCTGATTTTCCTACTTGTTTCATGCTAAATGTACTAAATGTTTTAACGCTTTGATATTTGTTGAATTGTATATATAAACTGCTACGAAACCCTTACTCAATCTGAGTCTTCTACTTCATGGATAAGAGTGCACTTCGTGTGACTTCTCTTCTGTTTAGAGTCTTTTCCCATTTTAGAATGAGGTTCGGACAAGTTGCTAAGTCGGCGGAGCTTCTATATCCCCGATGCGCTGCCCTGCTCTAGTTGTCCGCTCGGGTAAGACAGGTCTAGAACAATAAACCTTGGGTTAAACCTAGTATAACAAAGCCTCATGTCGGATCTCTAGTAGAAACATTTATTTGCATCACGTGCATTAGACTTAGGGGACTCAACACAAGGGCTGGGTCCGTCTAGGGCAGGTGACATGAAATAAAAAGACCATCCTGATGCATCTTACTTTCTACTTGTGCATTTATTTGCATGGATTTGCATGTTGATCGGCTTATAAATAATGGGAGAGAGTTAAAAAAAGAATAGCAATGTTAGGGTTAAGTGAGGGCAACCAGCTGTTTTGAAAAATCGATACCCAATTTGTAGTGACACTCTACCGGATGTTTGAGAAAATAAAAGAAAAGAAAGGTTTGTTTTCAAAAAATATTGGTTTTGTCAAATCTTCCCAAACTATGCCAGTTTGATTCTCACCTGATGTGGGATACGTAGGCAACTCATCGGGTCCAACTTTCGTTTTTGCAAAAATAGCCCAAAAACAAAAATTTCAGATTTTGTCACAAATAAGTTAGGTGATGCCATTCTTGTCTAAAATAAGCCGAATGTCCCAAAAAGGGCGCCAGAAGGTTGTTTTTGCAAGAACGACCACCTTGGGTCATTTTTAACGGTTAGCGGGCACAACCTTAAAATCTTTTTTCCCCAAGTGCTAAAAGGCCGTATCTGCAAAGCCGAGGTTTTGTTTTTGAAATGAAAATTAAAAATTAGAAAAAAAAAATTGATGTTTCTTTTAGGTTAAAATAAGTCTTTAAATCACCTTAATAAATGTGTAGGATGAGCACGAATGAAATCGAACCCTTCACAGTCCTTAAGGAGATCCCCTTGAAGCTCCATAAGTGGTGGAATGATCTAGAAAAAGGCAGTAGAGAAACAGTGGTAAAAGTTCTTGGAGGCCTTGCTGGATTATTGAACGTTAAGCCAAGGTTGGACATAATTGAAGCTTTAATACCTTTATTGGACCCAACTCGCAATGTGTTCCGTTTCTTTGACTTTGAGCTCATACCTATATTGGAGGAAGTTGCGGGTTATGCGGGCCTTAATGGAAATCCTAGAAGCCGATATCCATTGGCACCAAGACCGGAATCTTCCCATAGGTTCCTAGACTTGCTGAGTATTGGTCGGGATGTTCAGGACGAAAATCTATCAGAAAGGTATTGCACACTCCATTTCTTGTATTATCGATATGGCAACCCCCGAGGTTTTGAAGAGCCAAACACTGGTGTAACCCTTGACGGAAACAAAGACAAATGGGAGGCAAGTGTTACGCCCCAAAATTCGAGGAGTCGACCGACGCTCAATCGAATAAACCCGACTGAGCAAGCCTGATAGGTTTCATACATACTACCCAATATTCGAATAAAGAGGAAGTATACATCATTAATCAAGTTCTACAAACAAGTCTTTACCGATTTCCATTTCACTTTCATTAGCAATTTAAATCATAATTATCAAGATATTACAAGTTTTATAAATCCTTGCCAAACATCCATATTTCTATTTTTATTCCAAATCCCAAACACCACCCACAACCTACCTACGGAGCCTCTAAATATAACTGAAGAATAATATGAAAATGCTGGTAACAAGGCTCTGGCTATACCTCAAATACAAAGTACAGGGTGAGTAAATGAACAAAAGATACATGACGTGACCCCGAGATAGAGTGGGGCTCACCAAGTCTGCTGGAAAGAGAATATTTCTATTAGTGGCCGATATCGCTCACTGTGGAACAACCTGTATCATAAAACGATACGGCGCCCCCGGCAAAGGGGACGTTAGTGCCATCGAATAGCACTAGTATGTATAAATAAATACCATTTTACTAGAAAGAACTGTCAAATAAGTGCAAGTAAATCACATGAGTAAATCAAGTATGTAAATCACATAATCTTTCATATAATTTCCAAAACTTAGTATGGGGCATTTCTTTCATATGTTCATCATTAGTCTCAATACCACCGCTATCTTAAGCGGAGTCCGATCATGACCCGACCGGATAGGTCACCTCATTGGAGGCATATATCTCAATCAATATTTCAATCCCCTTATCCAGAATTCAATATCAGTACATTACCATCATGTGTGCGGCATGGTGTCCGATCACGACCCGATCGGCTAGGTCGCCTTGCCTAGGCATTATTCCTTTCTCATTAGTCACACATCGAAATCTTTATTTCACATAACTCACATTAATTCCATGGCACATAGGGACACCATTATCATATTGTTTTCTGTTGTCAATACTCATCTTGCAAGTTGTGATCATTGGCATATAAAAATATAATTCAATTTGCAATCACAAGTAAGTGATCACATAGTTAGCATGCATAATTCTCCATTTCGATATTGGCTTATAGCCCAAGCATTTCAACATATAATTATATTTTTCGTCCTTCTCTAATTATCAAGAATGGTACATTACACACATTGAGGCACACCCTTTATATATATGAGTAAATAATTGCAATCAATTAATGCGCAACAACAATCAATACATTAAGCAATCCATCTTAGCACGCTTACGTAAACACCAACGGAGCTCAATTTCTAATAAAAGGGAGTTTTAGCCATACATACCATGTTTAAGCTTTCCTTAAGTTACTACGATGTTTCGGAAATTCTATCAATACCAATCTATTTGAGACATAACAAAATAGAACACAAATTAGGAAGGTATTCATGGTTTCAGCTCATTTGAGTATTTTATCAAACACTAGTTGAGTATCTTGATTTTTAATCTCTTTTACAAGACTTCCTTCATTCCCCAACCCCATATTTATTTATTTATATACATCAATCTCCCGACAAACCTAATTTGTACATGCATGTATATATAATACTATTACCCCAAGAATCATACCTCAATAACCCATCTCAAAATCTCTCCAATACCAACACAACCTAGGTTAGGCACCTATGGCTTCCAATCCATACTCATATTTCCATAATAACTCCCATGAGTTACAATACTTAATCCATACTCATATTTCCATAATAATTCCATATATGTAAGTCTAAGGTGTAGGATTTACCTTTTTGGAAGAAATCTTGCAAAATCCTTCTTTGGGTTCTTGAAGGAGTTTCTTGAAAAATCTATG
The DNA here is from genome assembly GCA_026770625.1 of Nicotiana glauca. Classification (NCBI taxonomy): domain Eukaryota; kingdom Viridiplantae; phylum Streptophyta; class Magnoliopsida; order Solanales; family Solanaceae; genus Nicotiana; species Nicotiana glauca. Next base: position 142,561 of record MU710717.1, on the reverse strand, counting down.
TGTTTATGTGAAGATTTCATCAATATTAGTGTATAAATTATGGAATTTCACATCAAGATCATAAGGATTACTTACGTTGAAGATGGGAGGGGTTGGAGGCCTTGGGAAGATAAAGAAATGTTGCCAAATTCGAGCTTGTATGACAAAAATGAAGGAAAGGTGATACCCCCTTCAGTTTTTACACTGACCAGGGATATTTTAGACATTTCACATGTTCCCCCACGGTCCACCCCATGGTTCCAGGCAGTAAGCCGCGCGGTCCACTCCCGCGGCCGCGCGCCTGGGCGTGCTGGTGACGCATGTCCGGTAAAATGGTCATAACTTTCTGTATACACTTCCAAATAACGAACGGTTTGTTGCGTTGGAAACTAGACTCAAAGGGATTTAATTTGATAGGTTTTTTATTCATACAACTTCTTATATAACTGGAGAAAGTATTGTCCAAAGTGAGGTCTCGTGCGCACTCATTTACAACTTTTGTCTATTATGAAATTTTCCAACTTGGCTTAGACTTAGGCCTCTCCTTAGACCCCAATTCACTTCTAATATGAATTATACGCTTATGAACATATCCAATTGATACCTATTATATCATGAATCATCATTTGCATACAAAATAAAATAATTAGCCTATCTTGACACGTCGAAATCTCAAATTACTTGGAAAAATTTCCTGGGCCTTACATTCTCCTCCCCTTAGGACCATTCGTCCTCGAATGTGGATCAAGGTTCAGTCATTAGTCATCCTTATGTAACTTCTAGTATTTCACATTATGAAATATGTCAACAGCCCCGACTTTGGCTAACTCCTTAAATTTTTAAAAATTTCGGCAGAGTTTCCTTTGTAATTTGGACATATCTACCTGTCAGAGAGCCCCCAAAAAATATTTCCAAGAGCAATTACACAACGCCTATCATCCCTAAAACTGGTATACAATTTATTTTCTCAACGCCTGCACATATTCAATCACTTGAAATATTTTTTGCACATAGTTTGGTCACTTCGATGAGTCCCATACAGTTCAACCAATACACTATACACATTTCAATTAATCATTAACAATCTATACTACCATTAATCATTCACTTAGCACCAGAGTTCTTACAAAACATTTATTTATCAAAAAGGGTTTGCACATGACTCAAATAATCACAACACATACAATTCTTACACAACTTGAGGAGTTACAATAGTAAAGCATTTAGGGGAGATATGGGGTGTTTTTGCACCAAATGAAACATAAAATCAGTTTGCTTAGAGATAAAAGTTCGCACGATCACTACTAGACTTGTTCAAACAAATGGGGATATTTTTCTTTCATTTCATCTTCCGCTTCCTATGTGGCTTCCTCAACTTGATAAAGCACCACAATAATTATATATCAATGACAAGAACCTCAGTATTACAAACACTACTTTATCACGATGATACCAGGGCATGGACCGCACATTTTTAAATCATAACACCTAGAAGGTACCTTTCAAATCAAAACCAACTGCTATGTAATCAAGAGAAAATATTTTATTTCCACAACACTCTCGGCCTTCAATGGCCTCTTATATCTACAGACTTCGCCAGAATACATTCACATGAACAATTTCGACCCCTAAACTTACTTAATGAGGATAACAAGTAGATATCTCATATAAGCTAACTATCCACTAACTTCACCTTCAATAATTTCCACCGGAATGATATACAATTGATCTCCACCTACTTTCTTGGACATAGACATGTGAATCCACAAAATATATGGCGAACAACTATGGGGACACTTCATACTCCTAGTGCGGCCTAATGTGGAATACACTTATTCAACCTTTATTATCAACTCACATAACATCTTTAGGGGAAAATATTGAGAACGGCCTGCTCACCCTCCAAACTCCAAATCTCTATGCGAGCACTCATACTAAACCAATTATGACCTTCAACAGATACTCTAAGATGTGCTATCATAAACTGACCATAAAATTACCTACCAAATATATATGTGATCACACTGTGAAGCCTCATCTTTGACTCGTCTGAACTTATAATACCCAATGGATCTAATACAATGAGGAACAATAGTGTTTAAGATCAGACTAGAGTTATTCAGGAATCCATTAATGTGTTGAGTAGAGCATTTCATGAGGTTATATGCTAAGAGACATAGAAGGTTACAACTAAAGATACTGGCATGGTTAATCATTGTGAGGTAATTTTCAGGGTCATCAAGGGTAGTTTGGGAAATAGGATATAAAGAATCTTGGGTAACCATTTTCAGAAGTTTCTAGTAGGGGTCTGCTAGTAAATTTCAGATTTAACTTGGGTAGTAAGGCATAAAATAAAGGACTAACTACCAAAAAGATAAATGAAAAAAGGTCTAAAAGGAAAAAAAAAATCTGAAGTTGCCCTAGTGACTTGCCTATAAAGGCATTGTTACTTGAGGCTGAAGAGAGGTCCAAGTACTGAAAATTCTAAAAAATTCTAGGCGGCCTAAACTTCTAAAAAAAACAGTGTTCCATTAAAGTTTTCCTGAGATGCTGGAGGTTTTCATTGTTAAAATCATCTCTGAATATCCAGAAGTTAAAAATGAGTTGAATCTTGTTTGATATTCAAGTATTTGGTCAGTTTTGGTTGGATTTTTGAACGCTGGTTTTTATTGATACTGTTGCTGGTTCAAGTTTGGGTTTAAGTTGGTCTTCCTCGATTATTTCTGGGTTGGTTTTTGCTTGCTGAACACTGTTCCCGCTACTGCTTCTTGCTACTCACTCATCCCCTGTTTTTGCTTTTCTTTTGAACTGCAGGTACATGTTTTGAGTCTGCCTTGATGTAGCTCTCAAATTGGAAAAGAAAATAAAAGCTCTGCATATCTTCTCATGTTGATCTATGTTCATTTGTTTCATTGTAGTTCCATTAGTTTTTATTGATTAGCAAAATCTTCACATTGTAATTAACTATGGACTGTTGAGCTATATTTTGTTTTATTCATTTATTTTAGCTCTAGTAATGTAGATTAGTTTTGCAAGTCACGTTAGCTTAAATGTAGAAATGAGTTTGGAATTCATTAGTTTTTACCACTGTCCATTGTGTATAAATCTTCAAGTACGTCAAAGGTTTACTATCATGTTTCAAGTGTTGGTTGAATTTTACGTGATCCTAAAAGTAATTGTAGGATTACCGTGTGTGCTTGTATTAGCTCTATTTCTATGGTTTAATAGATATTTGAAACAGTTCCACGTTTTAGTGCTTAGTTCTCATAGCTTAGTCTTGAGGACATTTGATTAGAGTTGTGAGATTTGCAAAAAATAAAATCCAATCGTTCATGCATTTTCTTAGTTTTAAACATGTTAATTAATGTACTTTTTCCATTTATTTGAAATTAAAAATTGAAGCAAAGAGAGCTGGTCTGTGAGTTGAGTCGCAGATTCGAGCTAAGGATTCTGTCCCAATGGGAAGCTCTCCTTGTTCGAATTTGGGTTCATCTTCCAGCCCAGATTTTTTTTAATAAAGTTGGTTGAAGTTTCAGACAATTTATGTCAAAGGATTTAAATCATAACACAAATCTGTTAACTAGGCCTCATGTTTATATGATTAATGTCAATTGTGCTTATATTATTGTAATCTTGGGTATGGGCCATCGGATCACAAGAACCAGGCCTAACGAGGGCCCAGTTCCAATCTTTGCCCTTGTTGTGAACACACTTTTGGGACTGGCATCATTTGGAGCCTAGTTTTTGTGCATTAATCCTGCAGCTCATTTTGGCTCTCTTGCGCAATTAAATGCTACCCATTTTATCAACTGGACTTAGCTTAAATTTTGGGCTTGAAATCAATCTCTATGGCTTTAGTCAATTAATAGGATCCTTAGAATAATTTGAGGAGGGCCATATTATATAACACAATAATCCATGGCCCTTCAAGCTTTAGCTGAATGCCTTTAAAAAAATAATTGAGGTGCGCCACGTCAAATAAAAATCATAAATTACGTAGCCCTCTTTAATTATATCTTTAAAATCCTTAGAACTCGGGACGTGTATTTAGCGAATCCTCATGGCCTCGCGCAAAGTTAACAACGCGTTAGTTACTTTTTTTAGGCGCGTTATTTAATAATATTACCTTCTTAAACTCGAGTGTGCATTTCATGTGACCAAAATCCAAATTCTAAAACGTTGAATTAAATGTGTTTTAGATTGTGGTTGAATTTCATATGACGTGGTCCAAAGACACATTTTAAACGACGTTCAATCTTCCTTAAAAAATTAGTTAAAAGTAATAAATAATTAAAAATTGCACAATAGGTTAAACATGTATTAAAATCAGGTAATAGGCCAATTATAATAGTTTAAGCGGACGTGCTAGAACCACAGAATATGGGGGTGCCTAACACCTTGCCCTGGGTTAACAGAATTCCTTTGTTAGAATTTCTGGTACGCAGACTTCATTTGGAAAGTCAAAAACTTCCACGATTTGGGATTCAAGATACACCGGTGACTTGGCACACCAGAAACCAAACCTATCCCAAGTGGCGACTCTGATTATTAAATCATCCCATTTCGAATAATGCCACTTAAAGTGGAAAAACTCCCTTATACACTATCCTTTGGGGTGGGTATGTAGAAAAGGAGGTGTGACAGCTCTGGTGACTCTGCTGGGGATCCGAACCTAGACTTTTGGTTCAAGGTTCAAGAATTCGAGCTTAGGGTAGCTGTTATGATTGGCTTTATTTATTATCTGATTTTCCTACATGTTTCATGCTAAATGTGCTAAATGCTTTACCGCTTTGATATTTGTTGAATTGTATATATAAACGCTACGAAACCCTTACTCTCTCTGAGTCTTCTACTTCTTGGAGAAGGGTACACTTCGTGTGACTTCTTTTCTATTTAGAGTCTTATCCCATTTTAAACGAGGATCGGACAAGTTGATAAGCCAAATGGAGCTTCTGTATCCCCGATACGTTGCCCCCCTCCCGGCTCGAGTTGTCCGCTCGGGTAAGCTAGGTATAGAACAATAAACCCAGGGTTAAACCTAGTATAATAAAGCCTCATGACGGATCCCTAGTAGGAACATTTGTTTTTATCACGTGCATTTGACTTAGGGGACTCAACATAGGGGTTGAGTCCATCTAGGGCAGGTGACCTGAAATGAAAAGACCATCCCGATGCATCTTACTTGCTACTTGTGCATTAATTTGCATGGATTTACATGTTGACCGGCTTGTAAATAATGGGAGAGTTAAAAAAAGAATAGCAATTTAGGGTTAAGTGAGGGCAACCACCTGTTTTGAAAAATTATTACCCAATTAGTAGTGAAACTCTGCCGGATTTTTGAGAAAATAAAAGAAAAGAAAGGTTTTTGTTTTCAAAAAATATTGGTTTTGTAAAATCTTCCTGAATTATGCCAGTTTGATTCCCACAGGATGTGGGATACATAGACAACCCTCATCGGGTCCAACTTCCCTTTTTGCAAAAACAGCCCAAAAAACAAAAATTTTAGTTTTTGTCACAAATAAGTTAGGTGATGCCATTCTTGACTAAAATAAGCCGAATGTCCCCAAAGGGCGCCGGAAGGCTGTTTTTGCAATAACGGCCACCTTGGGTCATTTTTAACGGTTAGCGGGCACAACCTTAAAATCTTCTTTCCCCAAATGCTAAAATGCCATAGCCGCAAAGACAAGGTTTTATTTTTGAAATGAAAATTTTGAAAAAAATGATGTTTCTTTTAGGATAAAATAAGTCTTTAAATCACCTTAATAAATGTGCAGGATGAGCACGAATGAAATTGAACCCTTCACAGTCCTTAAGGAGATCCCCTTCAAGCCAAGGTTGGACATAATTGAAGCTTTAATACCTTTCTGGGACCCAACTCGCAACGTGTTCCGTTTCTCTAACTTTGAGCTGACACCTATATTGGAGGAAGTTGCGGGTTATGCGGGCCTTAATGGAAATCTTATAAGCCGATATCCGTTGGCGCCAAGACCGGAATCTCCCCATAGGTTCCTGGACTTGCTGAGTTTTTGTCGGGATGTTCAGGATGTAAATCTATCGGAAGGGTATTGCACACTCCATTTCTTGTATCATCGACATGGCAACCCCTGAGGTTTTGAAGAGCCAAACACTGGTCTAACCCATGCCAGAAACAAAGACAAATAGGAGGCAAGTGTCACGCCCCAAAATCCGAGGAGCGCGACCGGCGCTCAACCGAGTAAACCCCACTGAGCAAGCTTGACAGGTTTCATACATACTACCCAATATTCGAATAAAGAGGAAGTATACATCATTAATCAAGTTCTATAAACAAGTCTTTACCGATTTCCATTTCACTTCTGTAAGCACGTAATTTTTGCCCTATGAGAATTACTCTCAAAAAATTTAAAATAAAATAATTTTTAGTTTGTTTGCAATTGTTGTGAATTTAGTGTCATTTTTTTGTGCATATTTATTTGTTAAATTAATTAAAAAAAATACAAAATATGTCGCATTTGCATTTAGGATTTAATTCTACAATTAGGAGTAATTAATTTTATCTTACAAAATAAAAATCACAAAAATAGGCATCTTTTGCATTTTAGCCTTTAATGTCCAAATTGTGTGATTGTATTTTAATTGTCATTTAAATTTAGGTGACAATTATTATTATGAGTTAATTAGTATTTTAAGATAATTTTGGTTTTTATAAATTAATCTTAGTATTTTGGTTTTATTAATTAGGAAGTTGAATAATAGAGAAGAACAAAATAGAGAAAATTTGGATTGGGCCATCTTGCAAATTAAGTTACAAGCCCAAACCAAAGCACCCTTACCCAACCCAAAACCCCTTGGCCCAAAAAAGAAAATTTCAGATTTTTAACCAAAAATAATCATAATCACATAACATAAAGTAGTGGGGGGCAAGGGAATTAAGGAAGAAAACAAGGAGAGCAAAACATGGATTAGTGTGTTTTCTTTTAAATTAAAAAATATTTTCTTTTTAATAAAAAATCTGAAAATTTTCGAAATTCTTGCCTATAAATAGAAGAGAAGATTTATGAAAAAAGGGGTGGAAAAAAGAGAGGAAAAAATAGGAGGAGAAGAAAAATAAGGGAGAAAAGAGAGCAGTATACACTCGATATACACTCTGGATACAGAAGTATACACGGACAAAATTTAATTTTTGAGAGTTTCTTTTGAGAATTGAAGAGAGTTCAAAGCTAGAAAGAGAAAACAAAGAGAAATTCCGGAATATATTTTTCTTCTCTATTTTTACTGGTTTTTCTCCGTATTGCTGGGATTTTCTGGATTGAGGTGTTGAAGCTACTGCTGGTTGTTACTGTTGCTGTTGCTGTATTTTCACCGCCCTGTTGATTTCCCATCTTCCCCTTCTTTTCAATACCAGGTACACATTCTAAAAACCATGTGTTGATGTAAGCTCGAATTGGAAGTTGAAGTTTTGAAATGAAATAGAAAAGCAAGTTGTTGATTAATATTTGTTGTTATTTTCCGTTTTATTAGTTTTGTCAAATTGTAGTTAGTTCTATAATTTGAAGAATAAATTTGTCATTTAGTCGGCTTGTGAGGGAACACCTTTTGTACTAATATAGAGTAGCCTTTTAAGCATGTAATTAATTAGGACTTTTTCTTTTCTTTTAGAGACAAACTAAATAGAAAAATGTAGTCACTTTAGGATTATCCTTTTAAATAAAAAATGCTACGAGCCTCGCTAAATAAAAAATGAAATTGCGGGGCCCCTCAATAACAATGTTCACTTTTTCTTAAAAAATAACCAAACGCGGTAAATGATTTAAAATTGCATTATAGTATTGAACATGTTTTAAAATCAGATATTTAGCCATTACAATAATTTAAGCGACCGTGCTAGAACCACGGGATCCGGGGGTGCCTAACACCTTCCCTCGGGTCAACAGAATTCCTTACTTAGAATTTCTGGTTCGCAGACTTCATTTGGAAAGTCGAATATTTTCCTCGAATTGGGATTCAAGATAAACCGGTGACTTGGGACACCAAAAGCCAAACCTTTCCCAAGTGGCGACTCTGAAATAAATAAATAATCTCATTTCGAATATTGTCACTTAAATTGAAAAAACTCCCTTATGCATTACCCTCGGGGTAGGCGCGTAAAAAAGAGGTGTGACAGCTCTGGCGACTCTGCTGGGGACAAGAACCCAAAACGTTTTGTTCAGGGTTCTGAATTCGAGCTTAGATAAATTGTTGTATTTGGTTATAGTTGATTTTCTACATATTTCATGCTTAATGTGCTTTTACCGTTTTGATATTACGTGAACTGTATATAAATTGTGTCGAAACCCGTCTTCCCTCTGAGTCTTCTAATAGGTAGTTGTGTTGTGTTTGCCTACCAGCATCACAAAATTTCTGTCTTGAGATAAAGCCAGTTAGCCTACCAGCTTCTGGTGAAGGATGTAATCACACATGTTTAGGCGGGAGAGCCGTTAGCTAGCCAGTGTTGTTCTACTACTGGTGACGCTTAACACTCCTCGGCTCGGGTTGTCCGCCCGGGTAATCCAGATCTAGATGCCATCTCCTTCAGAATTTGAAAACCTACAAAAACGTGACTTCATGCCGGATCCCTAGTTGGAACGTTTGTTTGCATCATGTGCATTTGACTTAGGGGACTCAACACATGGGTTGGGTCTGTCTAGGACATGTATACCTGAAATGAAAAGACCACCTTGATGCATCCTGCTTGTGCATTTATTTGTCTCGGACTTGCATGCTGACTGGCTTTTTGATTATTTGAAAAAAAAATTAAAGAAAAAAAA
>MU710717.1:73947-88676 GCA_026770625.1 Nicotiana glauca | reverse complement strand
ATATACTAAGGGTTAGAGACAAGATTAAGGAGGTCTAGAGTTATGATTTTCCCAATTGTCGGAATCCTTCCCGCTATGTCTTCTATAATTTCGCCTAAGTATTCTCTACCAATCATGAGCACTCTTATTATCGTAAATCTCTCCCGAGTAATTATGACAATTTACTAGACGCACTCTCCCGAGCTACGCTAGCTGGCTTTTAATACAGCTCACTTCAAATCGCACCCAAGGCTTCGTTATCCCTAATCCCAACTTTAAACCCTTGGTTATTGATCTCTCATATACTCTAGGAGTGGTGTTATTCAACAATTACCTAATTATGCTCCTGAGTTATGCATACTAAATAGGCACGGCTAATTAAGAGCTCTTCAATCAACCAGAATATAAACGTAGTTGAACAAATAGAGAAAAGTTATGGCTCAATTATATAAAAACATAACAAGAGTTTACCTTACAAGAGATTCTATAAAAACTCTAGATAACAAATTAGCTATTCATAATAGTATATAAAAATACAATACTAAAAGTCATAACCAACAATGAAAAATAGGAAGAGGAAGGAAAAACTTGTAGAAAAATTCTCCGCCATGCTCCCAATGTGTTCTTGCCTCCAAGGGTGTTGTCTAACCCTAAAGTAGTGTCTCTTGCATCCTTAGGTCTAATTTGTGTCCAAAATATGTCGCCTCTTAGTTCTTGGCTAGCCTCCTTTGTTTAATATTGGGTTTAGGGATTAAAATTCCATGTTTTGCACAAAAGTCCCTGAAATTTCCGCCTCCTGCCGCGGTTTTTCCGCGGTCGCGGCGGAACTGCGACCAAACATGCCCTCTGATTCTTCAGTTGTCCGCGACCATCTTCTACTGCGGTTCTGCCGCGGTCGCGGTGGAACCGCGATTTTTTACCCTGTTACGTTTGGAATTTGGAAAAACGTAAAACATGAAAGTTGTAGTCCTTTGAGTTAGCTTTCCAACCATATATTGTGGAGCCAAAATGGAGTTTGAGAAAAAAGTTATATCCAATTTACTAGACAGTGCGCAATATGCATCATCGAGTCTTCGTTTGTTCTCAACTATCAAATTTGACCCCCAAACACGATCCTGGATTAATTCCTTGAGCTTTTACTTAGACTTCAAAGCTTCAAATCACTTAAATTCATTACATAACATCTATATAGCTCGGAATCATACCTACAAGTCATAAAACACACCGTTAGCGCAAAACACTAGTGATTAAAGCGCAAACTCAACAAAAGTGCAGTAAATTAGAGTGTAATAATCGACTAAAATACGTAATTATAGCCTATCATCAATTACACCACAGCATCTGCTCCTTCTCCTCTTCCCAAATCCATCCCTCTTTTTCCTCGAATCTCACCCAAACCCTTCGAATCTTGCTCAGAAACTACAAACCCTAACCGCCGCCCTTGTTTTCTCCGGTGGCGGCGCAGCCCCAATCAACCCCAAACTAACACCAATGAATCACCAGAACTCCCTCACCCCAAATCCATCGTCCTCTTCCCTCGAATACCCTTCGAGCTCCTCGAATTTTGAATCTGAGGCTCAAGCCCTAAGAGTTCAATCTGGAACCTGAACATGCAAGGTTTATTCTCCAGTACTCATGATTTCTAGGTTCGATTTAGACACGAAATAATGTTATTCACTTGTTCTTGGTAAAGAACAAATGATTAACATCATTTCGAGACTCAAATCGGAGGACAGTCAGGTTCGAGTTCAAATTAGTGAGTTTTTCTTAGTTTGTTCGTTTTTGTTTATCTCACCTCGTATTTGAATTTTCTTCCTAGTTGAACCCAGTTTTTCTTTTTCCCTTTTAAGTTAATCTATTTATTCACACCTGTTTCCTTCATGTTTAGTTTTTCTCCTTCCGCAATTGCTAATAAGTTGTGCCTTGATTTTTTCTTGCCCATTTTTCTTAGATTTTTAGTTCTCAAATTTTTTATTTTTCCTTCTCATTGTTCGTACTGATTGTTATTATATAGCATGTTCTATTTTGATTGATTAATTTTATTTGTTTGATGATCTATAGTAGTAGATTTCATTCTGAGTTTAAGTAATTAAAGTTAATTCAAACTTAAATTAGAGTCGTTTGGATTTTCCTTCTAGTTTTGGGGATTTGTTATATTCGTTGGTGCCATTTGGTCAATTTTGAGTGTTCAAGCCCCCCGTAAGTAACTATGGTCATCACTGACCAAGTTAAAAGGGCTGGTGTAGTTCGACTTAGGGTTAGTTTTAATCTAATTTAATAATTTGAGAGGTAATTTTTAGGTTCATTAAGGGTAGTTTGGGAAATAGGATATAGAGAATCTTGGGTAACAGTTTTCAGAAGTTTCTAGTATGGGTCTGCTAGTAGATTTCATATTTAACTTGGGCAGTAAGGCATAAAATAAAGGACTGACTAGCAAAAAGAAAACTAAAGAAAGGTCTAAAAGGGAAAAAAATCTGAAGTTGCCCTAGTAACTTGCCTATAAAGGCATTGTTACTTGAGGCTGAAGAGAGGTCCAAGTACTGAAAATTCAAAAAAATTCTAGGCGGCCTAAACTTCCCAAAAAAACACTATTCCATTAAAGTTTTGTCACGCCCCAAAATCCGAGGAGCGCGACCGGTGCTCGACCGAGTAAACCCGACTGAGCAAGCCTAGCAGGTTTCATGCATAGTACCCAACCCAACTGATATTTAAATAAGGGATGGACTTCGTTAATCAAATTCTATCAACATGTAATTAATGATTTCCATTTTAGTTTCATTAGCAACATCATTTCGCCACTGTAAGGGTATTACAAGTTATAAACTTATATACATCGATATTTCTATTTTGAATTTCCAATACCCGACGCAACCCACAACCTGTCTACGGAGCCTCTAAATATAACCGAAGAATAATACAGAAATGCCAGCAACAAGGCTCCGACTATACCTTATACAAATACTGAAAAAAAATGAGACTCTGGGAAGAACAGCGACATAAGCCACGCAGGGCCCCAGGGGGGAAGGGGCTCACCAATACAGCTGACGGAAAGCAGAGGAGGTGCTACTGCCGGTGGACTGGAGTGCTTGCTATAGATCCACCAACAATTATAACACGAATGTAGCACCCTCGGCAAAAAGGGACGTCAGTACATTTGAATTGTACTGGTATGTATAACTAAACACTATTTTACTAGAAAGAACTATCAAATAGATACAAGCAATTAATACGGCAAACATCAAAGAAACAATTCATATAATTCTTCATACAATTTCCACAACACAGATTAGGGCAATTCTGTCACATGTTCACCACTGTTCTCATCACCACCGCCATCTCGAGCGGAGTCCGGTCATGACCCGACCGGCTAGGTCACCTCATTGGAGGCATTACTCTCAATCAATAATTCATTTCCTTCATCCGGAATTCAATATCAGTACATTACCACCATGTGTGCGGCATGGTGTCCGATCACGACCCGATCGGCTAGGTTACCTTCTTGGAGGCATTACTCGATTCTCATTTGTCAACACCTTCAAACCTTTATTCCACACATATCATAACAATTCCTGGGCACTTATGGCCACCACCATCACCTCGTTTTCCCTTTCCAGCATTTGTTTTACAAGTTATGATCATAGACACATATATCAAAGATAACTCAAGTTGCAATCACAAATAGTGAGCACATAGCTAGCATGAATAATTCTTTGTTTCAGTGTCAGCTTATAGCCCAAATATTTCAATATATAACCGTTCTTTTCATCATTATCTAATTATCAATATTGGTATGTTATACACATTGAGGCACATCCTTCACGAATATGTATAGATATATGCAAATCAATTAATTTCGCAATAACAATCAATACACTAGCCAATTCAACTCTTACCACACGTTCGTAAGCACCAACGGAGCTCGATATCTAATAAAATGGGGTTTTATCCATACATACCTCAATAAAGCTTTTCTTTATTCTTTTACAATTTTCCGGAACTCTTAGTGCTTCGATCTATTGAGCAAGAATTTCAAGTTAAATTGAGAATTAGAGACGAAACTAAAGTTCTAGATTGGTTCGAGCATATCATCAAACACTAAAGGTGCATTGTGATCTTAACCCCCTTTTTGTGAGGAATTTCTATCATTTTATACCCCCAATCGCCTCCTTTTTAATTTTTACTACTTTCTAATACTCTATGGTGGCATGCATGCAAGAGATTCATTCTCATACCCATGAATTACTTCCCTAATGACCCCATATGGCTAAGTATACAAATATGAGCTGAGGTGATGGAGCCTTACCTCTTGGGATGAAGATTCAGGAGCCTTCACTTGATTTTCTTCAATGATTTAGCCCAATCTTATGAAATAATTTGATGGGAGACTTTTCCTCTCTAAGAAACCTCTTCCTCTCTCTAGAAATGCTCAGAAGAATGTTCAAAATGAGCTAGAACACCGGTTATATCGATATGAAAGTCAGGTTAAAAATTAGAAAATTGGAGCCCCGAGTCAACTATGCGGTCGCATTTGCGATCGCAGAGTAAACATGCGGTCCGCATAATGGACCGCAGAATGCTCCCCCAAAAACTAAACATTCTGACTCGGTCTGCGGTAAGAATGCAGTCCGCATTCATGTTCTGTGGTCGCAAAGTGCACCGCAGGACTGACCTTCACAAATTTAAAGGAAAATATACGACAACTATGCGGTCCGCATTTTGATTATGCGACCGCATAACTGACTTCAATTATAATCAACATTCTGCCTCACTCTGCGGCAGATATGCGGTCCGCATTTTGATTATGCGACCGCATAACTGACTTCAATTATAATCAACATTCTGCCTCACTCTGCGGCAGATATGCGGTCCGCATTTCAATTATGCGACCGCATTTTGGACCGCATTTCTTGTATTTTTCTGGAAACTTATTCTTGACTTTTTAATACATTATTCAATCCAAAAAGGTACGCGCCACGGGATCCGGGTTCTTGAGTAGGGATTTCACGGGGCCTTACAGTTTTCCTGAGATACTGGAGGTTTTCATTGTTAAAACAATCTCTGAATATCCAAAAGTTAAAAATGAGTTGAATCTTGTTTGATATTCAAGTATTTGGGTCAACTTTGGTTGGATTTTTGAGAGCTGGTTTTTATTGATACTATTGCTGGTTCAAGTTTGGGTTTATGTTGGTCTTCCTCGATTATTTCTAGGTTGGTTTTTATTTGCTGAACACTGTTCCTGTTGCTGCTTCTTGCTACTCACTCATCCCCTGTTTTTGCTTTTCTTGTGAACTCTAGGTACATGCTTTGAGTCTCCCTTGATGTAGCTCTCAAATTGGAAATGAAAATAAAAGCTGTGCATGACTTCTCATGTTGATCTATGTTCATTTGGTTCATTGTAGTTCGATTAGTTTTTATTGATTAGCTAAATCTTCACACTATAATTAACTATGGACTATTGAACTATATTTTGTTTTATTCGCTTATTTTAGCTCTAGTAATGTAGATTAGTTTTACAAGTCACGTTAGCTTAAATGTAAAAATTAGTTTGGATTTCATCAGGTTTTACTACTGTCCATTTTGTACAAATCTTCAAGTACCTCAAACGTTTACTATCATGTTTCAAATGTTAGTTTGAATTTTACGTGAGCCTGAAAGTAATTGTAGGATTACTGTGTGTGCTTGTACTAGCTCTATTTATGTGATTTAATAGATATTTGAAACAGTTCCATATTTTAGTGCTTAGTTCCCATAGCTTAGTCTTGAGGACATTTGACTAGAGTTTTGAGATCTGCAAAAAATGAAAATCCAATCGTTCATGTATTTTCTTAGTTTTAAACATGTTAATTAATGTACTTTGTCCATTTATTTGCAATTTAAAAGTGAAGCAAAGAGAGTTGGTCTGTGAGTTGAGTCACAGATTCGAGCTAAGAATTCTGTCCCAATGGGAAGCTCTCTTTGTTCGAATTTGGGTTCATCTTCCAGCCCAAATTTTTTTTTTAATAAAGTTGGTTGAGGTTTCAGTTAATTTATGTCAAAAGATTTAAATCATAACCCAAATCTGTTAATTAGGCCTCATGTTTATATGATTAATGTAAATTGTTCTTATATTATTGTAATCTTGGGTATGGGCCATCGGATCTCAAGGACCAGGCCTAACGAGGGCCCAGTTCCAATCTTTGCCCTTGTTGTGAACACACTTTTGGGCCTAGCATCATTTGGAGCCCAATTTTTGCGCATTAATCCTGCAGCCTATTTTGGCTCTCTTTCGCAATTAAATGCTACCTGTTTTATCAACTGGACTTAGCTTAAGGGATTGAAATCAATCCCTATGGCTTTAGTCAATTAATAGGATCCTTAGAATAATTTGAGGGTTATATTATATAACACAATAGTCCATGGCCCTTCAAGCTTTAGCTGAATGCCTTTAAAAAAAATAATTGAGGTGCGTCACACCAAATAAAAATTATAAATTGTGTGGCCCTCTTTAATTATATCTTTAAAATCCTTAGAACTCGGGACGTGCCATTTAGCGAATCCTCGTGGGCCCGCGCAAAGTTACAATACGTTAGTTGCTTTTTTTTATGCTCGTTATTTAATAATATTATCTTCTTAAACTCGGATGTGCATTTCATATGACCCAAATCCAAATCCTAAAACATTGAATGAAATATGTTTTAGATTGCGGGTGCATTTCATGTGGCGCGGTCCAAAGACACGTTTTAAACGACGTTCAATCTTCCTTAAAAATTAATTAAAAGCGATAAATAATTAAAAATTGCACAATAGGTTGAACATGTATTAAAATCAGGTAATAGGCCAATTATAATAGTTTAAGGAACTGTGCTAGAACCACGGAATTCGGCGGTGCCTAACATCTTCCCCGGTTTAACAGAATTCCTTAGTCAGAATTTTTGGTTCGCAGACTTCATTTGGAAAGTCGAAAACTTCCTCGATTTGGGATTCAAGATACACCAGAAACCAAACCTATCCTTAGAGGCGACTTTGATCATTAAATAATTCTATTTCGAATAATGTCACTTAAAGTGAAAAAACTCCCTTATACACTATCCTTCGGGGTGGGTGTATAAAAAGGAGGTGTGACAGCACTTCAACTGCAGATGCGGTTTTGGGCTAGAAGAGAAGGGACCGCAGATGCGGTCATATTTCTACAGATGCGGGACTGCACCTGTGGTGGAGAAGTCGCGGATGCGGGATTAGTGAAGGAAAGTTGTGACCGCAGATGCGGTCGTTTTGTTGCAGATGCGGGACCGCACTTGTGGTGGTGGAGTCGCAGAAGCGGAAGAGGGGCAGCATGGTGAGGACCGCAGATGCGGTATTGGAACCGCACCTGCGGAACTGCAGAAGCGATCTGGAGGTCGCAGGTGCGAAAATAGCTGGAGGCAGAGAATTGTTTTAAATTCAGGATTTGGCCATTCTTCTTCCACTTTTCATTTGGAAAGGGCGATTTTGGAGAGCTTCAAGTGGGATTTTCATCATCAACGAAAAGGTAAGATATCCCCACCTATTTTGAGTTAAATGCATCAATTATGTATGGATTTGAGCATGAAAGTTGTAGAAAACTTGGGGTTTGAGGGAAAACCTAGAAAATTAGTATTCTTGAAATTTTTCTACGATTTTGGGTATGGAATTAAGAGAAAATCTTAAATTTGAGTTCGTGAGTTCATGAGTAAACTTTATCTTCGAGAAATTTCGGATTCGGGGCACGTGGGCCTGAGGGCATTTTTGAAAACTTTTCGATCGGGGTTAGGAATTGTTATAAAATGGATTATAATGAGTACCTTAGCATATATTAATAAATTTACATAATTATTGGCTAGTTTTAAAGCATTGTGCATTGATTTGAGTCTTCAGAAGGGCATGGAGTGCCAGTTATGGAACTTGGGGGCGAGGTGAGTCTCCTTTCTAACCTTGTAAGAGTGAAATATCCCCATAGGTGAATTAATTGGTTATGTGCTCCTATTTTTGGGGCTACGTACGCACGAGGTGATGAGAGTCCGTGCGTAGCTACTATTATTTTTGAGTCCGGGTAGTCTAGGACCCAAAAGCATGCTATACTTGAAATATTTGTAATCTTATTGATAGCCCGAATTGCTTAAACCACATTGAATGAATAAATCCCTTCTCAAAAGGATTTGACTTATTTTCTTAAATTGTTAAAAGAGAAAGTGTCTTTTATTTGAATAATTATTCCCCGATAAATTCTTTATTGGCTATTTGAGCATGTATTTTTATGTGTACCTGCATCGCATGAATGATTTGCGATCAGGGTGATTGTTTGTTCTATGTTGACCGTGTCGCTTGGATAGTTCGCGACCGGGGTAATAGAGGCATCTATGGTTCGAGCCGTTCGACCCTAAGCAGTGCACAGTTTACTTTTATATTGGATCGGGACGTACGTCCCACAGTGATTATTTGCGCATGCTGGTATTGCCTCCTTGAGCTTATTAAAATTATTATTACCTCTTCATGGCTTCGAAAAAATTTGGATAATAAACAAAAGAATTTTGAAAATTCCCTATAAAAGAAATAATTGTTTACTTGTTTTCTTCTATTGGATAAAAATCATGTCTATAGAAATCTACGATTTAATGTATTATTGACATCATTATTGGACCACTAGTAAGTGTCGAAGTCGACCATCTCGTCTCTACTTCTTTGAGATTAGACGAGATACTCATTGAGTACACATTATTTTCGTACTTATACTATACTTCTGTGCATTCTTGTTGCACAGGTTCATGTATTGTTAGTGGCCTATTGGGCGTAGCAGCGCGAATAATTCTGGGACTAGGTGAGTTGCATTGTTCGAGGCGGCCCGCCGCTAGTATAGTCCCTTTTCCAGCATAATATATTTACTTTCTGTCCACTGTATTCCGGATGAATGGTGTATTTTATTTTTGTCTTAGTAAATTCTCATGCACTTGTGACATCAGGTTCTGGGAGAATTTTGAAATATTTTGTATTAATTGCCTATTATTTAATTCGAATTGAATCAGTTATCTTTGTTTTTATCTATAAAAATTGAAGAAAAAGCTTAATTTTCAAGATTGTTAAAATGAGAACTTCAACAAGTAATTTAGCTGGCTTGCCTGACCGAGGTGTCCGGTGCTACCACGACCCTTAGTGGAGTTTGGGTCGTGACACGTCAGTACGAATAATTTACCAAGTATGTAAGGCACATAAATAAGTATATTAAACACATAAACGAAACACGGAGTAATACTCAACCTGTAAGTCTAGATAACTCTGTAAATCATGCAATACTCATAGTGATATGCATATGCTTATAAATGTCATGTCGTGCATAGGTACATGTTTCATAACATTATCAAGCCTCTAAGGGCATCCCATCATATCATCTTTGTCATTGTGGGCAAAATCATCAACGTATACCAGCTGATCAGGTGGTGATGCGTATATAAGATCGTAACCTTTTCTTATATCCCATATACATATATTATACATATATACACGTATATAACTCCATCTGGTTATGGGTCAATGTACCTATATATGTGAATGCAATGCATGAGAAGTACATCAATAAAATCTTTCAGAATGTCAAAAGACCATTATGCCTTTGAATAATATCATGAAGTAAACTTTTTTAACTTACGTATTTTTCTAAACCCATGAATAGATGATATAATAATATGACATATGGGGAATCAACAATATAAGTATCTCTAGCATTTTTATTAATAGAGTAATTATGGAAGTTGTACATTTGCTCATTTCGTTTGTATCGTATGGATCATGCCAAAAGGAAAGAAAGGATAACCTTAACATACCTTAACCAATTCTCTTGACAATCCCTCTAATATATGCATAGATTGCGACAAATATAACGGTGGATCGAATTAGAGAAAATTCCATATGATATTCTTAAAAAAGATTGCACTGTACATCTTTAGAATCACAGATTTCACGTTACTATAGTACTAAGTAATTTTAAATGAATTTTGTTGTAGAAAATTCACGTTGCTATCTTATAATTTATAAGAATTGGCTGAAGCTTTCCATTATTATCTCATAGTAGAGATGCAAACACCTTTCTTAAGTTATATGGAGGGGTTTTTATTCTTAGTTAGTGTGGGCCCCACTATGTGATGACTTGACCAAAAAGAGTTCGCTAATCTTGCCACATTATCTCAAGAATTTCTTAGTCATATTAGGCTTGATTAATCCTTTTATTCTTGCTGCCACGTTTAAGGGTGGGCGTCCCCCTTAAGCTTTATCCAAAAATTCCATAATTATCCATTTGTTCCCAAAATTAAGAATTATCTCAAATTACTTATAATACTACTCACTTTTAATACACTTTGTATATCTTACTATCATGTAGTACCCTGTATGGCACTAGTCCAGAAATACCGGGTCACCTTATTTTATCCCAAAATACCAAACTTCGACAAAAATTTATTTCTTCGATTTGCTTAGTCTCTCACCTTCACTAATTTACTCATCACTTTTTTGAAATAGCATAGTGCCTATAATATCCAAATAATCATGTCCTTGTCTTGAGGTCAGTTATCTTACGATAATTTCACGTATAATACTACAGGCTACAAATTCAACGTAATATAATACTGCGGGGTGTAATATTGACGTAATATTGTGGGGCGTAACAACATTCCCCCGTTTGGAACATTCTTCCTCTAATGTCGATTGATAAACTTATCATTATCATAATCTATAGCTCTTGCGAATACTTTAGTAATTTCCTTGCCATCTAGGCAATTGTTCTGTGAATAAATCTAATATCCAGGGCATTCTCCCCTTTAGGCCTCTTTCGCACACCATGACTTGTGGTGGAAATCCGTCCAATATCGTAATTGTTGCTATCTCCTATCACATAGTTTGTATGACTGACCTTGTAAGTGCGCCTATTGCGACTCTTCTCTCCTTTTTCCTTCATCCTTTAGCTAATCCTTAGGCCTCACTTGTAAACATATACAGAGCTTGATAAGATGTCGCTCTAAGCATCCATGGATATACTTAAACTTTTCGCTCGGTACTTGTTTAACTTACGAAAATTATTATACCTTATTTCATAGTTCTGTTTATCCATCTATATGACTTTACGACCAGAACTCTTACTTTAATTATCATTACTAAGGTCTGCTACAAAAATCCAAGTTACTCTCGTTGCTTATCCTATATGTATAAATCTATATCTTTTGGTGTTTCTTCATTATTGCTCATCTTAAGAATAACGGCCTAACATCACCTCATACTTTGTGACTTTTGTCCATCCATTGTCGATTCACCTTAATGTTGATCTATAATCTATTACGATTAACTCGTTCTCTTATGTAACATTGCCTTTAGGGCTCACGTCTCATCGTGGAACATGTGAAGTGATTGTCTTGGTCCACCTGGGGGCTATATGATACTATATTTCCATAATCATAATTCATAGCATCCTAATATGACTCACCTCACATGGGTATTTTAATCTTGAACAATTAATGAAATCCTCTTCACGTCATTACTCAATCGAAGGCCAAAATGTCATCCTTTATTTACCACAATTACTCCATTATTCTACAATCTGGGCAGCATTCCATTTATTTTAAATGCTATTAGTCTGAGACTCTTTTGAGTTCATTCAGGCTATACTGAACTTTTCATAACTTAGAGAAACGAGTAGCTTTCTTGTTTTCATGGGTTTTATCTTGAGGACTTATCCATTTTCGTCACCTCATCACTTGATGTTTTCTTATCCTTACTCATATCTTTTTAAAACCTTGTCGATTTCCCAACTTTAGCTTGCGACCTACACATATCTATTTATTGTTCGCCACCTTCCTTCAACTTGCTTGAACAATAGATTTCCTTGTGTTATTCTGGAACATCAAACGAGACATTGCATCGTCTCTAACTCTCCTTTATTCTCTTAGATAGACCTCTTGATATTTAGATACCATAGGATGGAAGATATGCTACCAATGTCACTGCTATCATTCTTGGATACTGAATCCCAACGCCCTTGTGCTTGTAGGGTTACTCCTGAACTGATATTTTGACTGTCTTCCCAGTTGCACTTTCTTTTATTCCTATAACACTCATACAGTACCTTTAACTAACCCGAATCCTATTTGAATATATCTCAATTATTACAATGATGTTACTGTGGGGCTGAATTTCCCATTTTGGGTTTTACCGTATTTATCTTGCACGATCTGCTTACTCATCTTAACCTCATGTTTATCCATAACTAGGATCCTCCTGAATCAACTATCAACTACTCGTTGGATCATTCTCATATCAATGTTTCGCGTAATTTTTCTTAGGTTATTTCCTTTGTTTTAACTTACATTTTACAATGGCTCTTTATTTATCAATAACATCCTAGGCAGTAATCCTTTACTTCATTTACTTGGCGTCGTGCTTGCTTAATGTTCTGGAATCATGGCATAGACGTAGGAGCTGAATAAGTGTAATCTCATTCTTTTTTTTACTGCATTCTTGCTTTATCATTCCATGATTACTAGAACCACTCAATCCTGACTTTATGCCACATCACTTTATATTCCCCTCTTTAGGGAAGTACTAAGATTTATAGCTAAAACGATCTACCTATAGATGTTTTTCCTTTTTATCTTTGTCGTCCTTTCACATCATTGATAATCCTTACTCGCCTTGCGGTAATCTTTTTGTACCAAGGATAACAAATTTCCTTACTTACGAAGGAAACACCTAGTGTAACTGGCACCTACAGTCTAGTTACACTCACATTGCTTACTTTTAGGGAAGCCTCTTCCTTAATGACCAATCTCTGAGTTCCTCATGAATTTTCTTATGTGGTCCGTTCTATTATCACTGGAACATAATCTGAAACTCTCATGATGATGACAATTATCAAATCACTTATCCCCTAATTCATGTTTAGATTATCTTGTTCACCAGCCCATACTAATTTTTATTACTCCGGGGATTAACTCTCCCTTTTGGTAGTCGCGTTGGAATCACGAACTATTTTTTCAAAATGAGGATATGACTTTATGTCCTATCTGCTTTTGTCATCTCAAGGCATGTTACCTCTCGTCCTTTCCTTCACTTGACTATAGACTCTGCAATACTGTCATCTTTTTTATATACCATTGTCATTCATGTATTACATCTTACTCTTAATGTTTCATTAGCTCTCTTCTTATTTCCTGCTAACATATATGTCAATCACTTTATTCTAACAACTTCAACAAGTTATTTTTTTTGCTTTTAGCTCCCCTCTTCTCCATCCACTAGCTCTTCGAGTTGCCTAGCATTATCTCACTTAGGGAAGGGAGCCACCCTATGGTAATATTTATCTCTTCCAGGATTTCAGTGCCTACCTTTGTAGTGCTCATATCTAACTATACTATTATAGAGTGCAACATCTGGGTATCTCAAAAGGAGATGTATTAGCACATTTGCAATATCCTTCGAAAATGTTAGCAAACAATCCATCTACCATTCTGGGTCATTCTAACCCTAGCTGGATCATAATATCTGTCCTTCTCTTATACTACTTCTGTTACCCCTCATAGGTCATAACTCGAATGGGTGTGACCAATTGTACATACCTCTGTTACTATTGAAGGTAATTCAAAATACTTATATCTTCTTTCCTGAATGGTAAATAATGATAATCTTTATTGACTAGGTATCTCATACCCTTCTTCATCTTGCTTCCTTTACTTCTTGAAACTTGTATTTATCTTCTGAATCTCTTATTGTCTTTCACCATAAAGGTGGATAAATATTCTTGCCTTAAAGTTTCTTATCAAAAGGCTTACACATCTTAGTATACACATGATCTGCCGAATACCTCATATTTATCCATCATAAGCATGATGCAAAAATTTAGTTCCTCTGACTCAACTCTTCTATAGCTATATCTCTTACCAACTGTCTTTCTCGATGTAGGCATCATTTAATTACGAATAATATAGAGTTTAGGAAATTGAGTTCTTACAAACGAGCTATACCACACGATCTAGAGTAAGAAGAAAGAGTGACAATCCTAAATTCCATGTAGCCTCATGCTTATAAATGTGGTGCACGACACACCATACACAAGACTCTACTAGACACGGCTTGTAGACTCCCTAGGACAGAACTACTCTAATAGCACTTCTGTCACGACCCAAACCGACTGACCGCAATGGGTACCCAGTACCTACTCAACCGAGTACCAACGTAACATTTCTTTCGTACAATTCTATCATAGATAAATGAACCGAAGTAAATCATGGGGAGATAAAAACTTATACACATGGCATACTGGCCTAAAAGACCAAAAATGATCACTTGTACACTGAACAAAGACCGACAAGGCCATACAATCTTTCACGTACACAACATATGTCTAGAAGTCTCTAAGAGTACATAAATGTCATAAAGGACGGGACAGAGTTGTGCCATACTAATCAATACATGTCCTAATCATACTGACCAAATAAGCAACTTCGGAGCAAATAGAGCGTATCAACACCTTCCACTAAGCCGGTAGCCTACGTGGAGGACTCTCATCCTGTCAATCAGGACATGTGGGAGTAAAATTTCACGACCCAGATTTCCCACCATCGGGATTGTGATGGCGCATACTCGTGGTAGCTAGGCAAGCCAACTTACTTACCGTTTCCATTAGTAAAACCATTCTGTTGTCAATTTATAGCATCATTAATAATAATAACAATAACTGCGGAAGTCTAATTTTATAAGTCTGAAATAAATACGAAATG
>MU710717.1:38632-58674 GCA_026770625.1 Nicotiana glauca | reverse complement strand
AGAAAAATAATTTAACAGAAAAATTCTTTTACTCAGGTTCTAGACCTCGGATTTCGACTCCGGGCACATGCCCGAGTCCCATATTTTTCTACGGACCTTTCGGGACCGTCCAATCTCGAGTCCGGGTCCGTTTACCAAAAATGTTGACCAAAGTCAACTATAATCATATTAATATCAAAATTCTTCAAATTTTTTCATAGAATTCACATATTCCAACACAGAAATTTTCCTGTTATGCGCCCGGACTGTGCACGCAAATCAAGGCGATAGAAAATGAGATTTTCAAGGCTTCGGAAGCACAGAACAGATGAGGAAAATAGGGTCGTAACAAAAATGCAGCATCCACAGGCAAAAGGGATGTTAATACGAATATTTTAATGAGTATGTAAGGCACATAAATAAGTATATAAAATACATGAAAGAAACATGGAGTAATTGACTCGACCTATAAGTCTAGCTAACTTTGTAAATCATAAAATACTTATAATGTCATGCATATGCATATGAATGTCTGACGTGCATAGATACATGTTTCATAACATCATCAAGCCTTTGAGGGTATCTAATCATATCATCCCGGCCACCTTGGGCAAAATCATCAATGTATACCAACTGATCAGGTGGTGGTGCATATATAACACTATAACATTTTCCCATATCCCATATACATATATTATACATATATACGCATATATAATTCCATATGGTTATGGGACAATGCACATCTATATGTGAATGCAACGCATGAGAAGTACGTCAATAAAATCTTTCAAAATCTCATAAGACCATTATGCCTTTGAATAATATCATGAAGTAAACTCTTTCAACTTACGTATTTTCTGAGATCCATGAACAGATGATATAATAATATAACACATGCGGAATAAGGAATATAAGTATATCTAGCATTTCTATGTATAGAGTCATTTATGAAAGTTGTACGTTTGCTCATTTTATTTGCATCGTATGGATCATGCCAAAAGGTAAGAAGGGATAGCCTTAACATACCTAAATCAATTCTCTTGATAATCCCTCTAATACATGTGTTTATTGCGACAAATATAACAGCGGATCGAAGTAGGGAAAATTTCGTACGATATTCTTAAGAAAGACTCTTAGAATCGCAAATCTCACGTTGCTATAGTACTAAGTAGCTTTGTATGAATTTTGTTGTAGAAAATTCAAGTTTCTATCATATTATTTGTAAGAATTGGCTGAAGCTTTCCATTATTATCTCATTATAGAGATGCAAACACCTTTCTTATGTGATTTGGAGGGATTTTTATTCTTGGTTAGTGTGGGCCCCACTATATAATGACTTGGCCACAAAGTGTTCCCTAATCTTGCCACATTATCTCAAGACTTTCTTAGTTATATTAGGCTTGATTAAGCCTTTTATTCTTGCTGCCACATTTAGGGGTGGGTTCCCCCCTAAGCTTTATCCAAAAATTTCATAATTATCCAATTTTTTCCACAACTAAGAATTATCTCAAATTACTTATAATACTACTTACTTTTAATACACTTTGTACATCTTACTATTATGGTCATGTAGTATTTTGTATGGCACTAGTTTATAGATACCGGGTCACTGTATTGTTTCTGAAAGTCCAAACTTCGACGAAAATTCATTTTCTTCGATTTGATTATCCTATCACCTTCATGAATTTACTCATCACTTGTTTGAAATAGCATAATACCTTTAATCTCTAAATAATCATGTCCTTCTACTGAGGGCAAATATCTTACGATAATTTCACGTATAATACTACACGGTGTAAAATTATCATAATATAATACTACGGTGCGTAATATCGACGTAATGCTGCAGGGCATAATAGAATTGTGACCCTCCAACTTCTTCTTCTCCACGGTTTCTAATAATGGGTTCATCCATGCATCAGATTGTCTAGATTTTTTCAACAAATTCCCACCATCGGATACTTCAATCATAACTTTTTTCATACACCTCCTACTACTAGAAGGCTAAGCTTCTACATGAGAAACAGCAGCGGGGGAACCGTTGGGTCAACTATAGGCAAGGAAACATGGGGGTTAAAAGTAGGTGTAACAGACAACACTGGAAGGGAAGCAAGTGGCAGCTCTTCGGAAATACGCCCGAGTCCTTTCTCAACCTAAAAACCATGGGTGAATAATATTTTAAAGGGACTTGAGGGGAGAGGGGTTGTCTAAGTTACCAACATCTTCATCAAAAATTTCCAAAGGGGCACTTTCCAGCTTATCAACAAGTCTAAAGGGAATTTAACTAGAAGGGGAATTTTGTGAGACAAGAGTTTCATCATCTGAAATCACGCATCTTCTAACACACGATTTTCTCACCTAGGAACCTTATTCGGTATCCTCATCATCATCATACCCATGGGCTTCAGTAGTTTTTCTTTTGGAAGAAGAAGCACTCAAATATTGCTATTATGCAGAACTTACAGAAAGCCTGGTTGTGGTAACAAATGCGTGGTTGATGCCATGAATGGCAAACCCTAATAAGAAAAGGGTAATGAAAAAAGTTATATATGAACAAGTAAAGAGGGAAAGAAACCACGAGAATAAAAAGGTACCGTGAGTCTTCATTTTCTAACAAAATTTCTATGAAATAAATTTCCATGATCTTCTGTTTATAGGAGCAGAAATCAATATCTTTTCTACCCAAGGATGAAAGTTAGGAATTTCTTCGAAAACTACCATGGTTTCTGAAAATAAATACACAATTATGTAAAGGAATTCAAGACATCAAAGAAAGAAAAAGAAAAAAAACTTACTTGTAAAATTCCATTTTTCTAGAAAAGGCATATTTTCTTCACCCACAAATCCACTGGTGGGGACATCAACAAATTGGGCGTACCAGCCACGATTACGGTCATCTTTGGGGCTAACTAAAATCCTTTTAATTCTAGCCATGAGAGAAAAGACACCTTCACGAAACAACTTAGGAGAGTAAAGATGAATTAAGTGACAGAAGGTAAAAGGAGCGAAAATTAAATTCCATAAATAATGAAGGCAAGCCACTACCCTCCATACAATGGGACTGATTTAGCCAAGACAAACATTAAAATAGTGACATAACTCAATGACCATTGGATTAATGGGAGGTTTAAACTCTAAAGTAAAAGGATAGGTATTAAAAAAAGCCAACATGGTAAGAAATGATTCTTTGGTTGGCAACGAGAATTAAGAGTGGAAATCTGGTTACTAATGACATTCACGTCGAACTAAAGAAAAAAAGACCAGGAGTGATCAAACTTGGTAATGTTCAGTAGGGTTAAGGGAAGCTATAGAAAAAACTTGATTTTTCATGGCTTCACGATTTGACACAAAGAAAAACTCACGAGGAACAATCTCAGGAACTGTAGGCTCACGCATGAGTTCATTTTGATTCCTATTCTTAGAAGAAGATATAGGGATTAAAGGGACTCTAAATCTAGAAAAAAATGGTTTGCTAGAACTACTTTAGGAAGTAAAACTACGAGCAGATAATTAACCAAGACTACGATCTTCCACCTCTCATACTCCTAGTAGGGGCAGTAGAAGAAGCAAGCTTATACACAATCAAAACTTTATGAGGGTCTTGTGTTGAAGAACACATGTTTAAAAAATAAAATACAGTGGAAAGATAGAGAAGAACGAAGGAAGGTTAAGGAGATGAATATAGTAAAGCAGGAGGATGATTTCAAAAATCAAGTGAGATGAATTATTTTAAGGAGAGGCAACCGTCATCAAAGTTGATAATTATGAAGTGTCATAATAGAACCGTCATTTCACAACTGATGTAGCCATAGAAAAACCCTAAAAAAAGGCACCGAGAAACTGCAGAACCAATCAAGTTAAGCCACATGGCAACCACTTTCTGAATATTCAGATGAGAATATTTAGAAAGTGGATGGACTATCTATATTAGTGAAAAAAGGCATGACACGTGGACTATCATCAAGGTGACAAGGCATGGTACATGGACCTTCAATATAGCGACAAGTGGCATTCTTAATTAGATGAGTTAAAGAATGCGAAAAGGTATGGGAGGAACTCCCTTGAGGTTCCACTGAGAAAATAACCGGACATGACAGCTGTAAGAGGAGAAACAATAGCAGAATGAATGAAGACCTTTAAGAAGGGAATATTCACAAACTTGTCATAAATAAGAAAGGGAAATTGATATAATTACGGTTACATAAAATCTTCAGGCATAAATACTTCCATTACAACTATATATAGTAACGGGTAATCAAGTCAATTAAAGCCACTAGTGAGCTTGAATTAGATAAGGAAACCATTATAATTGTATATTCCTATATAATGACTTAGACCTCATTTGTAACATCATTTGATTTATTATTAAAATTTATGCCATCATTATTTATTTTATTCTCAAGGTTCTAACCGCAATATTGGAAGTGATTATCAATCTATTTTGTATTTTTCTTTCTTTGTCAATTATTTCTATTCCTTGCTTTATTCTTCAAATTACTGAGAAAATAAAGTAAATCTTGGTTATCACTAATTTAATTTTTTCTTGATATTGACTTTGAACGAGAAATCTATTTTTGGGTTAAATACAAGGAGGGTGGAGTTTTAAGTGATGCACATACTCTTTTTTCTTTGGGAATCAAGGATAATTCTTTCTTAATCCTGCGATATGCACCAATAATCCAAATCTTTTTCCTAAAACGTTATATGTATAAGCTTTGTTTTACTGCTATAGACTTATGGTTACTAAGTGGAATAATGAAGGTCATTATTCAAGATGACACTTAGATATGATTAGACGGTGTTCAGTACCAAAATCTTATTTACCAAAATTTTGGCTTGATCAGGACAGTAGTATATACTTACTCGGTTCACTTTTACTTTTCCATTGTACTGAAAATATATTTTTAATTTTACTTGTTCACTATACTAATTCAAGACTATAACAATATAGTCGTTCAAAATCTCTTCTCTAAACTCACGCGTGTTCTCACGCTCTAACATTATGACGATGCTGGAGGCAACACACCCAGTGCGTATCAAATTCCTAAAGAAACCACCAGATATCCCATCGACCTCCAATGTTGTAGAACCAACCAAATCAAAGTATATAAAATATGTGAAAAGTCCCCCTATTCCAGAAATTGTCAAACCTAGCTTCAAGGTAATTACCCGATACACCACCCACAATGGGATACCAATAGTGATTTTCAAAGCTGAAGACCACTATGGAGTAATGGCCGATGAGTTCAGGTTACACTGGTTGCGGAAAAGATCGAAAAGCGAAATAATTTAGGTCAAATTGGTGGAACTAATCCTGTTTAAAGGAAATATAAGAATCAGAGCATATGATTACAGGCACGTATTCATTGAATTCACTACTAAATCGGACTTCAATGAAGTCTATTTCAGAAGATTCTTAAGTATCAAGGATTCTTAATGCGAGTTCTTATTTCCAGAACTTAAGTTTCCCTCATTTAACTGGGATTACCTTAGGCAAATTCTATATTAAGTTGGGACACCTCTTAAAGAGGATCTTGCTACTATGGCAAGGTCTAGACCAAATATTGCTAAAGTAAGAGTTGAAGTAGGTCTACCAAACCTTTGATGAATCAATTTTTGTTGGTCAAGAAGGTTTGGGCTTAGGGCTGAAGGGACATGTCAATATTCACCCGCAAAAAAATTTTTATTGTAAAATTTAGGATAATACAATAAAGGACATAAGGAGTCTTTATGTCGCGTTACCGAGGACCTTGTTTCAAAAAAAATACGCAGCCTGGGGGCTTTATCAAGACTAACTAATAAAAAATTGAGGGACGGAAGTGATCTTAGAAACCAATCGCGTTCCAGAAAAAATCTCAATATCGTATTCGTCTCGACGGTGAAGTAAGACCAAGCTCATGATCTTATTATCGTTGGTCGGAACAAGTGGATAGGACCCCCTTGTTGTGTCCCCATGTTCCCCAGTGTGGCGACATGGGAAAAAAAAAAAGAGAGGGATGAGGTTTCTCTCGCTTTTGGCAATGAACAAAGGTTTGATTTTGAAGGTGTCCCGACCTATTGCAAAATTTGCAAATTACAGGGTCATGGTCATATAAATTGTAAGGTGGAAGCAAGACACACAAGAAACCAAGAAATCAACATGACAAAAAATAATACACCTGAAACTCAACAGATAGTTGATCAAGATGCAGAAAAGTCAATGCTAATGTCAACAAGTATGAGGAAGGATTCACTCAAGTCATAAGGAAAAAGGGGAAAAAGTCAGGGAACAAAAATTCTATTGCAATAGCTGAGGTATAGTCAAATATAAGAGGAAAGGATAGTGCTACAAAGAATCACACTGTCATTGAACTTCAAAGGGAAAAGGAATCTCAGCTTGAAGAACAAAAGTGCGAAATGAAAGATATCAAGAAGAGCAAAAAGAAGAAATAAAAAGGGGCGAAAAATACTGTATTAAGAACAAAAAATAGAATATATGCAAAGCAAAAAGTTAATCACATACCACGAGAGAATATCCTAGAGGATATAGATAAAGAGATTACACTCAAATAAAAAAAATCAGAAAAAAGAATCCCTCAGGACCCCAGGGGTTGGACTGGTGGCAATAGACTTGAGCCTTGGGATTTTCTCCCTTTCAAGGTCTCAAGTTCAAAACACACTAGGTGCAAACAATTTTTAAGGGCCATCGGACTGGATAAAACCTGAATTAAACGTGGTGCACTTGCGAGAAACTCCTTGTCGAGGGCCTGTGCACCCTCGGAATTAATCAGGGCTCTTAGAGACTTGGACACCCGATGCAAATTCAAAAAAAAAAAAGAATCCCTCGGGACCTCATCAAAATCCAAAGAATTATAACAACAACAACTCACCGCCAACTAGGAAAATCAACTCAGCAAAGTGGAGCAAAAAAATCAAAGTGATGAAGGGAACTCCAGTAACCAAATTATGTCCCCTATTAAAGCAGACACAACAAGTTGTAACGACCCAGTCATTTTGAGTATTAGCATTCCGTTTAGCTATTTGGATTCTTAATTAGCTCTGTAATTAAGACTTGTATGTATTATCAGTTTTCAGGTGTTTCAGAATTAGTTTGGAAGAATGAATTTCATGATTGAAGCTTTAAGTTGGAAGAGTTAACCAAATTTGGGTTTTGATTGTTTGACCCAAGATCAGAGTTTTGATGGTTCCGTTAGGCCCAGATGGTGATTTTGGACTTGGGTGTATGCCCAGAATTTCATTTGGATATTTTTAGAAGGTTTCGACACTAAATGGCAAAAGTTGGAATTGAAAGTTTGGAATGTTCATAAGTTTGATTGGGAGTTGACTTTGATGATATCGGGTTTGGATTGTGGTTATGGAAATTGGAATAGCTTTTTTATATCATTTGAGACTTGTTTGCAAAATTTGAATCCATTCGGTTTGATTCGATATGTTTCGGTACGAGTTTTAGAAGTTGAAAGATTTAAAGTTCATTATGTTTTACTTTAGGTGTGATCCGTCGATTCAATATTGCTAAGTGTGATTTGAGGCTTCGAGTAGGTTCGTGTTATGTTATCGGACTTGTTGGTATATTTTGACGGGTGAGTTTCGGACGAGGTTCAGATCGTCTTGGATCTTTTTGGGCTAGGCTGGTTTACTAGGGATTCTGGTGTGAAAGTACCCGTGGACTTATGAGAGCAGGTGCGGAACCACAAAAGCGGCAGAGGAATCGTAGAAGCAGAGGGTGCACCTGGTCGCATCTGCTAAGGCACAGATGCGGTGGATTGGCGTGATGTAGAGCTTGTAATTGCACCTGCAATGTTGTAGAAGCTGGCATTAATTCTGTAGGTGCGAGTGGTCGTCTGGCAAGTGGAGTTCGTAGAAGCGGAACTTGTAGCGCAAAAGCAATGCCGATTCTCTTTGCCGATGTGAAAAAAGCCTAGACAGACTCAATTTAATTCGAGATAGCGGTTCTTCTATCATATTTGGAGCTATGGATCTCGGCTTGAGACAATGTTTTAGGCGATTTCCACTATATGGATTGGGATAAATGTTATCTATTAGATTTTGATTATATTTCATGAATCTATCTTCGTTTTTGGCATTTATTTGATGATTTCAAGAGAGAAATTGGGGTTTGTCTAAAGTTTCATAAAGTAAATTTTTGAGTTCTGAATATCGATTTAGAGTCGGATTTGAGTGAAACTAGTATGGTTGGACTCGTAACTGAATGTGTTGTTAGGTTTTATTAGATTTGTCAGCTTCCAAGGTGCGGACCCGCGTTTGAATTTTTGGTTGACATTAGGACTTTTGATTAAATATTCGACCTTTATTGATTGGGTTTGTTTCCTTTGGCACTGTTTGATGTTCTTGAGTTGTTTTTGGAAAGTTTGGAGCTGTTCTGAGTTTGGTACGCACGGGATGGTATTTTTGGAGTATTGTTTTGCTTGATCGGTATTGAATTTAGCTTGTTCGAGATAAATAACACTTCTAAACTCGATGCTGATGGTATGAAAGGCATTTTTGGATTATCATTCTGCTTAATCGGTATTGGATTCGGCTTATTCGAGATAAGTAACACTTTTAAGCTTGGTGTTGATGGTATGGACCCCTGAATATACGTGTTATTTCTTTGGTGTTGAGGTGACGCATATGCTAGCTGATAGATATGTGGGCATGCACCGTGTTAACTATGACTCAGTTGATTCTATGGTATTGTGTAGTGACCCAATCTTGTTTCTATCCACGAAATTTCTACGTGCTAGAGTAATTGAGTCGTGATCCATGTTAGAAACCATGTTGAAGCTATATGATTATCCTGTTGGGACCCACTGAGGTCATTTTTGCTATTGAGTTATTTACTTAAATTGCAATTAAATACTTAGTCATACTCACTCATTGCATATCATATCTTAGTCTCCATTATCATTTGTCTCACATTATATTATCATAGTTTGGGCCGATTGACATGAGATTTGTGAGGCCGAGAGACTAGAGAGATTGATGACTGAGGTCCTGATTATGAGGATGATTGTAGGATCGGCCTGCACTCCACATCAGGCTTTATTGATTCGTGCCACGATTGGCTTATGTTAGTGCTAGGGTGGGATCTGCCCCTCCAGAGTCTAACTTACCATCAGTGAGCGGTACCTACTGAGTGCGAGTGTCGAGAGTGTGTGCAGAGTGATTGGGAGGACTAAGCAACTATGAGGACTGAACGACTGTGAAGACTGAGTGATTAGGAAAATTGAGTAACTGTGAGGCCTAAGTGACTGGGAGGACTGAGCGAATTGATATTCTAAGGGTATGCACATGGTTTTATCACTACGTTACATTACAGTTGGCACGCATACTTGGCATGTAGGCATTGAGATATATTTTCTCATCTTGTATCGCATTGTGACATTTATGAATTCACATACACATTGACATGTATGCATGGAGACGTACTTTCCTCATTCTATCTGAGAAAGAAATATCTTATCTATTGTTGAATGTTTTTGGGAAAAATCACAGCTTTCTGACTAACTCATATTTTGGTAATTTTAGTGACCGAGTTGAACTCATATCTTTAAGTTATTACTTGTACTACTTTATTCGAATTCTTACGAGTTGTTCCTTGCTATTGGTGTTGGACTTTGACCATTGTCCAATCTCATCACTACTTTCAACCTAAGGTTAGGTTTGTTACATATTGGGTACATAGCGTTGGTTGTACTTATACTACACTTTTGCACATGGCGTGTAGATTCTGGATGTCGATGTTGCTGTGTACGGTGGGAGCTGGCATTGAAGATGTACCTGCATTGCGGTTATAGCTGCCTCTTGTTCTTGGTAGCTTTATAATTATTAATCTGGTTATGTATTCAAACAGATGATTTATTTATTTCGTACCAGCTTTGTAAACTCTAAATCTTAGAAGCTCATGATTTATAGTACCAGTCCTTGAGATTTTTTTATATAAGTTCAGTTATATTATCTTTATTTTCTTAGTAAATCTCATTGGTATTGTATTGTTGTTAATTGGCTTGCCTAGGGGTTAGGTTAGGTGCCATAAGGACTAGTTAGAATTTTGGGTCATAAAAGTTGGTATTAGAGCACTAGGTTCATAGGTTCTATGAGTCACGAGTAAGTGTCTATTAGAGTCTTGCGGATAGGTATGATGACGTCCATACCTATCGTCGAGAGGCTACAAAATTTAGGATAAACTTTCCGTCTTTCTTTTCCTTATCGTGCGACAATGATTTAGTTTGAAGCGTATCTCTTTGAATTCCTTCCACTTACTCGTGCGCGCATGGGAGCACTCGGTATTAGCTGTACATCGATGGCTTGTGATTCCCTAGATAAAGTGCGAGATGCATTCTTCTATGTTTGTAGTTAGGCCATTCTAGAGGACTAAAAACTGGGTTTTGACCGTAGCTTGGACTTTGTGGTTTAAATTATATGAGCTTGTGATTTTGGACCTATATGTCTGATAGTATCCCCATGAGTGGAACTTGTGGCTCGATAAGTGGTTGGATGGCTATATGATAAGTATGATGTGATTGTGAGATATGTTTGGATGGTTTGAATCTGTTGGTAAGAGTTTTCTTGAGATGTAAAAAGGACTATTGGGTGCCTGATTTCTGTCTTGATGCGATGTATAGTCTCGATCTATAAGTATGTTGAAGGATATCTTATGTTGTTTAATGTTGGAATGAATTAGAGTCTTATGTCTTGTTGATGAGTTCAGACTAAGAAAAATTAAGTGAATTCATAGTAATTATGGTTGTGAAAGGGTATAGAAGGATGCCAATTTAAGGCTAAGTAGGTAGGTTATCTCTCGCAGGATGGTCTACGGAGTTGTGATACTTATGATGTTGTGGTGAAGGCTTTCTTTTCTGCTAGTGGGTTATAGGTGTTGCCATTTGAGTTTGGATTGGTTGAGAAAGTCTATTTGACTATCATGAGGATAAATGCGAGTGTAGTAGATGATTTGAGGCATTATGGCAGTAATAGAGTATGGGCATTGTGAGTTATCGACTATTTGAATCTATGGCTTTGATCCAAGTAGGGGAGTCTGCTATCGATGACTTGATTACATGGTTACATGTTGTGTTGGTTTCGGTCAGAGGCATACTTGTGGATCTATTATGACTTACAGAGGTAGGTTTTGAAGATGACTTAAGTAAGGAAATGTTTTGATGCATGGTGTATTACACTTTATAGGTATTTGGGAATCAATGAATGATTGAGTTGTTATTCATGAAGGATATAGTGCGCATGGAATGATTGAGTTATTATTCGTGAAGGACGTAGTGCGCATGGAGTAGGATTCACTAAGTTGCTTAGAGGTGTGGATTTCTTTTTAGGGTGTCATCGTGCTAATGGGGCGCATGTCGTTTGGCCCGTTTGGGGCGGTGCAGTTGAGATTTGAGCAGAGTGGATGACTTCAAGAAGGTTCTAATGGATTCAAGATTTATAGCCCAGCAATTGAGAATTTTGGATTGATATATGGCTAGAATATTAGATATTCATGGATGATGTCGAGACTCGTGGTATTTCTATATCATTCTGGATTCTACATTTCAGTATCAAAAAGGAAAAAGAAATGTCTTGGGATTTATATAAGGTCTCTTCAGAGTGGATGTCTCGATTGTGGTACTTTTGGTGTTCTTAAGAGGCAATACAACAACTTATGGGCCTTAGAGCGATGTGTTTTTATGCTAGGATCTCTTGTGGTGTGTTTGGGTAAGTATCGTGGTGTTCTGGCAAAGAGAAGTGTCAACTTAAGGGTAATTCGGAAGGAACTTGGAGAAATAGGACAACTTGGTATTACATTGGATTAGCACGATAATCGATGTGATCTGTTCTTTGGGTACTTATGATGTTTCAAGTCTCGTTACAGGTATTTTATGGCAATACTCTTGGGGTTGGCAACATGCATGACTTGGTTGAGTTAGAGGGATTCAGTTCTAATAGCCTGGTTATGTGTATATGAGTTACAGAGAGTTCTTGATAGTTTCTACTACGGTTTGAGGTAGATATTTTCTACTGCCGTGAGGAGCATGTTGCATATTGTGATTTTCTCCTAGACGGGATCAAATAGAAGGTTTCTGACTGATCGGGTATGTATTTTGCTAGTGAATCAGAGTTAATTATGAGATCCTCGTGCTTTTCATATGATGGTATGATAAATGCAGTCTGTTGTATGGGATTGAGATTCGCATGTGCAAGGTCAAAATTCAGTTTTGGAAGGGAAAGGAAGGAATTCTTAAACAACATGGACTGTTCCAGATGACTAGAGGAAATCTATCACTACTTGGTATTGCTTGAGAAGGGTGCATATTTCAGAAAGTGGACCATGGTTTGTTTACAGATGCTTCATTGGAGTTGCGGTACTCGCCTGGTTGACCGACTACTGATATTCAGATTTTTGTTATGTGGCACAGAAGAATTATAGAGGTATTCCTCATGGGATGATCGTGTATGAGAGATGTGTTAGACATTTGGGTGATGGATTTGGGATCAACCATGGTGATTTGTTTGTTCTACGGATTTGGAGATTGGGAGTTCTCAGGAGAAGATTGTTTCGTGGTTGTGGACTATGAAGATGTGGCCATAGTTAGCCAGATGGTACTATATTTTATGGTTAGATCAATGTGAACCTTTGGAGGGATATTTATCCCTTTATAGATGATTGTAGTTGACTGCGGGGCCCACTAGTAGGCCTAATGAGGATGTGTATTCTACACCGGATTAGATTTGTGGACTCCGAACTATTAGAGTTGAGGGGTGTGTCACTCGGTTAGAGTTGAGCTTGTTCGTATTCTGATATATTCTATGTGTTACTCTTCTATTCTAAGAGTGGTTGTGATACGTTGGTTAAATATGCACATGTTGTGGTTTTGTTTGGGCCTTGCAGGAAATTCGAGCAAGATGGTTATTGGGGTGTTGAATGGTTGATTACGCTTTGGTTATGTTCTCTCCGGGCTATGGTATATTGTGTTTTTCTTCTCCATGGTTATGGTCATACACATCATGTACTTGATGTCTAATTGCATGTAGTTGTTGATTTCAAGCATTATGGCTTTAGTATATCATATGGACCATTGTTTGGATGGGTCACGCATTACAGTGGGACTATGTTGGGATATGATCCTTAGTGTTGGGTTTGCGTGTCTTGGTTATACTATGTATGATGGGTTCATAGCGTTGTGGTCGTAGTGGTGCTTGTTTAACTATCGGGACGGTTCTCTCATTTGAGTCATATTCCATTTTTGGGTGCATTTGAATTGTTGCGTATTGGTGCACAGACTGCAGGATTTGTGGCTTAAGGTTGTATTAGTATGGTAGGTCAGTAGAGTGGCTGTATTTGATGAGATGGGGTCGTTGGACCTATAATAGGTGCTATCTAATTTGATTGTGGTATATTTGGAAGGATAATGTCACTGATCGGCTTAGAAATTGGCTATAGTTCTTGTTGAAGGAGGGAGAGCTCCATGACTTGTTGATCTAATGAGTGGTTATGAGTTTCTGTGTGTTTCTTTCATCATTGGCAGTGTACGAAGGTTTTGAATGATGTTTTGTTTGATATGAGATTTATTATCGGTGCCGGGTTTGTTTTAAGCATCTACTATGATCGAAAATTATTGCTACGAGTATGCGTTTTGTGTAGTATATCATATGATTGCATATTGGGTTATGATTATGGCCTTATACAATTTGTTCTGACTTATACAATGTGTAGATGCGACACTTTGGTCTTGTAAGGAATTCCAAATGTTCGGAATTTGGTTCTAAGGCATTATAAGCTAATGTTTAAGTAATGATCTTCAGTTATGTTGTGTTGTCGGGCCTACATAGAATAGGGTGACGTGGGATTACCCTAGATATATGCATTGTAAGGTTACACGGTGATTTGATGGCTTGGGAACGATTCTGGACACGTTCGAGAATGAACGTGTGTTAAAGTGGGTAAGAATGTAACGATCTGACCGGTCATTTTGAGCATTAGAATTCCGTTTAACGGTTTGGGTCTTGATTAGCTCCATATGATATATTATGACTTGTATGTATCATCAGTTTTGGTTTCCAGGTGTTTCGAAATTAGTTTGGAAGAATGAATTTCATGATTGAAGCTTTAAGTTGGAAGAGTTGACGAAGTTTGACTTTTGAGTATTTGACCCCGGATCGGAGTTTTGATGCTTTCGTTAGATCTAGATGGTTATTTTAAATTTGGGCGTAGGCCTGGAATTTCATTTGGATATTTCTAGAAGGTTTCAGCACTAATTGGCAAAAGTTGAAAATTTGAAGGTTTGAAATGTTCATAAGTTTGGCCAGGAGTTGACTTTAATGATATCGAGTTCGCATTGTGGTTCCGGGAATTGGATAGCTTCATTATGTCATGTGGGACTTATGTGCAAAATTTGACTTTATTCTGGGTTGATTTGATATGTTTCGACACAAGTTTTTGGAAGTTAAAAGATTCAAAATTCATTATGTTTTATTTATGGTATTCCTCGTTTCAATATTGTTATGCGTGATTTGAGGCCTCGAGTAGGTCCGTGTTATGTTATGAGACTTGTTGGTATATTTCAACAGGGTCTCGAGGGGCTTGAGTGAGTAGTTCAATTTTATTGTTTTTACTTAAGATTCGGATGAGGTTCGGACCGTTTTGGATCATTTTAGGCTAGGTTGGTTTGGTAGGGATTCTGGTGTGACAGCACTTGCGTAGCTACAGGCACAGGTGCATAGCCGAAAAAAAGGGCAGAGGAATCGAAGAAGCGGAGGGTGCATCTAGGAGCAGGAGTATGCAAATGTGGAAGTTTCTTCGCATCTGCTAAGGCGTAGTTGCAGTGGATTTGGTGCAAAAGAAAAGGGGCGCAGATGTGGAGCTTGTAATCACACCTGCGATGTTGCAGAAGCGGGCAGTAATTCCGTAGGTGCCGGTGGCCGTCTGGTAATTGGAGTCCGCAGAAGCAGAACTTGTGTCGCAAAAGCGACGCCGCAGAAGTAGCTATTCTCTTTGGAGATGCGAAAAAGCCTGGGTAGGCTCTATTTAATTCGAGAGGACGGTTCTTCTATCATATTTGGAGCTATTGAGCTCGGCTTGAGATGATTTTTGAGGCGATTTTCACCATATGGATTAGGATAAGTGTTCTTTACTCGGTTTTGATTATATTTCATGAATCTATATTTGTTTTTGGCATTTGATTGATGATTCAAGATAGAAATTGGGGGTTTTGTCTAAAGTTTCATAAAGAACTTTTTTTGAGTTTTGAACATCAATTCATAGTCAGATTTGAGTGAATGTAGTATGGTTGGACTCGTAATTGAATGTGTTGTAGGATTTTGTTAGTTTTGTTGGCTTTCGAGGTGCAGACCCGAGTTTGATTTTTTGGTTGACATTGGGGATTTTGATTAAAAATTCGACCGTCATTGATTGGGTTTGTCTCCTTTGGCATTGTTTGATGTTCTTGAGTTGCTTTTGGTAAGTTCCGAGCTGTTTAGAGTTTGGTACGCGCGGGATAAAATTTTTGGAGTATTGTTTCACTTGATCGGTATTGGATTCGGCTTTTTCGAGATAAGTAACACTTTTAAGCTTGGTGTTGATGGTATGAACCCCTGAATATACATGTTATGTGTTTGGTGTTGAGGCAATGCACATGCTAGGTAATAGACGTGTGGTCGTACGCCATGTTAATTATGACTCAGCTAATTCTGTGGTATTGTGTAGTGGCCTTATCTT
Source organism: Nicotiana glauca (assembly GCA_026770625.1). Classification (NCBI taxonomy): domain Eukaryota; kingdom Viridiplantae; phylum Streptophyta; class Magnoliopsida; order Solanales; family Solanaceae; genus Nicotiana; species Nicotiana glauca. Next base: position 42,983 of record MU710717.1, on the reverse strand, counting down.
GTTTCTATCTATGAAATTTCTACGTGCTAGAGTAATTGAGTCATGATCGATGTTAGAAACCATGTTCAGGCTATATGCTTATCCGGTTGGGATCCACTGAGGTCATTTTTGCTGTTGAGTTATTTGCTTAAATTGAATTACATACTTAGTCATAGTCACTCATTGGATATCATATCTTAGTCTCTGTTATCATTTATCTCTTATCATATTATCATTGCTTGGGCCGATTGACAAGAGATTTGTGAGGCCGAAAGACTGGAGGATTGATGACTTAGTGAGATCGAGGGCTTGATTGTCAGGATGATTACAGGATTGGGCTGCACGTCACGGATGGCTTTATTGATTCATACCATGATTGGCTTATGTTAGCGCTTGGGCAAGATCTGCCCCTCCGAAGTTTGACTTACCAGCAGTGAGCATAGGCACCTACTGAGTGCGAGCGCCAAGTGTGAGCACCGAGCGCGAGTGCTGAAAGCTAGTGCTGAGATATTGGGAGGACTGAGTTACTAGGAAGACTGGGTTATTGTGAGGATTGAGTGATTGGGAGGACTAAACGAATTGAAACTCTAAGAGTTGCACATGATTTTATCACTGCATTACATTACAGGTGGCATGCATACTTGGCATGTAAGCATTGAGATGCATTTCCTCATGATGTATGGCATCGTGCCATTCATGACTTCACATGCACATTAACATGTAGGAATGGAGATGTAATTTCCTCATGCTATTTGATAAATAAATATCTTATCTATTGTTAAAAGTTTTTGGAAAAAAACAAAAATTTCTGACTGAGTCATATTTTGGTGATTTCGATGAAAGATTTGGGTTTTACTGTTATACTTGAAAAGCATGCCTATTTTTCGGAACTGTGAATGAGTTAAGCATATGAAGGTATGGAGGTCGAGCATTAGGATTGTATGTTAAGGGATATTCGAGCATTAGGGTTGTAGGTTAAGGGGTAGTCGAGCGGTCGATTTATGTTGTGTTTTAGACTTTTGTACAATATTTATGGTACTGTTTTTCCATCTATTTGATGTCTTTCACATTGTTATTATTTTTTTTTGGGTTTTATTTTCACAGATCTATTGTCTCAGAGCCGAGGGTCTCCCGAAAAAAGCCTCTCTATCCCCTCCGAGGTAGGGGTAAGGTCTGCGTACACTTTACCCTTCCCAGACCCCCCTGAGTGGGATTTTACTTTTTTGTTGTTGTTGTTGTTGTTGTTGTTGTTGTTGTGAACGAGCTGAGCATCATATCTTTGAGTTATTACTTGTACTACTTTATTCATATTGTTACGAGTTGTTCCTTGCTGTTGGTGTTGGACTCTAACCATTTTCCAAGCTCGTCACTACTTTCAACCTAACGTTAGATTTGCTACTTATTTGGTACATGAGGTCAATTGTACTTATACTACACTTCTGCACCTTACGTGCAAATTATGGATGTTGATGTTGCTGTGCATGGCGGGAGCTAGCATTGAAGACGAACCTGTTTTCCGGTCATAGCTGCCTCTTGTTCTTGGTAGCTTTAGAATTATTAATCTGTTTATGTATTCAAACAGATGATGTATTTATTTCGTACCTGCTTTGTAAACTATAAATCTTAGAAGTTTATGATTTGTACTAAAAGTCCTTGGTATTTTGTATATAAGATCAGTTATATTATCTTTATTTTTTTTTTTGATAAATCACATTGGTATTGGATTGTTGGAAATTGTCTTACCTAGCGAGTTTGGTTAGGTGCCATCACGACTAATTGAATTTTGGGTTGTGATAAAAACAAACAAACAAAGGGTGGTCTAATTTCTATAGAGCGAGGCAATATTAAAACTATTACTACAAAACATCATGTGAAAAATGGCCATGATTTAGGGAATAGCTCTCAAGAGGAATCATGGGAGGATACAGAGGAAAACCATATCGAGGATGAATCATTAGATAAAAAAGTTGAAGATAGTTACATGGAAGCTGGGAATAAAGAGAAAGAGCATGTTGTAGATAGTTTGGTTGAAGCCTTTGCATTAGCTCTAAAGGAACCAAAAGATCCTGTTAAAAAGGAAATAGAAGACACCATTAAAAAGCAAGGATTATCGCCAAGTGGAACAAAACACAAGAATGAAAAGAAAGGGAAGAAAAACAACAATCATGTTACCTTAACAGGAAATGCAAAGAGAAGTCTGTTGTTCGCTACTGTATTAAAACACAAAATCAGAAAACTATTAGAAGAATAAAAGAAACTGGTAAAAAGTAAAGAATAAGAAATATTCCGAGTCCACAATTTGCTTGTACGTCCTTAAGAAATTTTAACCCCCTCACACGTTGCCAAAATAATGGATTAAATCCTCCCAGGATGAAACGGAATAAACCTTCCGGCAACAGTGGCAATACAAACTGCAAGATACCAACAAAATCAAAGAACGGGGCAAAATCACACTTAAGAATTTGAGAGAGAGAGACTGCGAATTAGAATGCAGTATTTCAGAAAGAAGAAAGTTCTGTAATGTTTTTGGTATGTTAAAAACGAAGCCATGCCTCAGACTTTATAGGCAATTATTAGAAGAGGTGTGATGTTTGTTCTGGAAAAGGTGTCTGTTCAGAAGTTTACGCATCCTGCCGCGGTCCAGGCGGTCCTATCGCAGTTACGCCAGGACCACAGCCAAACTAGCCTTCTGAATCTGCAACAGTGTTCTGGCGCGGTTACGCCAGGACTGCGGCCAGACTATCCTTCTGAATCTTCAGCAGTGATCTAGCATTTAATTAATTATTAAATAATTAATTAAATAAATTTTGTCCAAAAATAATCTTATCGATCGATCATTTGACAAATCCAAATCCAAATCCAAAGCCGAACCCGAGCCGAGCGAGCAACGACGGCGGTGCGAGGGTTCATTCTCTTCAACTCCTTTTAAGAGCTTTAAGAAATGATTCTATATATAAGCACACAAATATAGTTGTCCCTCACCAATGAGGGACAAAGTGCAAGTCAAAAGCTCACTTTATTCAAATTTTCATTTTCCTCCATTTTATTTCCCACCATTTCCAATTCACACTCTTAGACTTTAAAGCCCAATGCTTAAAGTCTTTGAAGCCCAATGCCTTTAAAGTCCAACGATCCCCCACATGAATGGTAATGGTTGTAACAAGAATGATCATAGATGAAAGCTGTGTGATTTGCAAGTAAGGATTAATCGCATCTGGATAAGTATGTTTCCCTTTGAACTTTCCATAGTGAACATATGTCGGACATACTCAGTCAATCGGTAGATTTGATATCTTTGAACCGTCGAACTTTAGTGTATACCTAGACAACCATATGTCACACAACCAACCCTTAACCGTCTTTTGGTTCTCATTGTTGTGTTCGTTTCAGCCATGAACACCGCCTGGTTTCATAAGTGCGTAGAGAATTGGCCTTACAGAATTCTCATTGAAGCGGCTTCCACTTCACACTTACATAGGTGATTCCTAAACGTGTAATCCTTTAGAATGACACTATTTGATAAATACCACATCAAATTTAGGTAATCATTAAAGAACGTGTAAAGTTCTATCCTTATTACTGAACATTGTCTTCATCACGAGAAGGGACCAAAGATTTTACTTTGACAATGTTGAACCGGTCAATCACAACTTTGTTTGAGCTCCTTGAACCTAGATCTCGGAACAACCAAAATTCTAGGTAGAGTTACCGCTATGTTGTCTTGTCCTCGGTCATAGTCTCATTCCCTTAGATGATTTCTCAACTCCCTCTCTAGTTAAACTTTTTGTAAGCGGATCCGCCACATTATCCTTTGATCTTACATAATCAATAGTGATAATTTCAGTAGAAAGTAGTTGTCTAACGGTGTTATGTCTTTGTCGTATATGACAAGACTTTCCATTATACATAACGCTCCCTGACCGTTCTATTGCAGCCTCACTATCGCAATGTATGCAAATAGGAGCCAAAGGATTATGCCAAAACGGAATGTCTTCTAAAGAAATTTCGAAGCCATTCAGCTTCTTCACCGGCTTTATCCAAAGCTATAAACTCTGATTCCATTGTAGAGCGAGCGATGCACGTTTGTTTGGAAGACTTCCAAGATACTGCTCCTCCACCAACAGTAAAAACATATCCACTTGTGGACTTTGTTTTTGTTGAGCCGGTTATCCAATTTGGATCATTATATCCTTTGATAACTGCAGGATATTTATTGTAGTGCAAAGCGTAGTCTTGGGTATATTCCAAATATCCCAGAACTCGTTTTATGGCCACCCAGTAATGTTTGTTTGGATTACTTGTGAATCGACTAAGTTTACTTATTGCACAAGCCATATCCGGTCGTGTATAGTTCATGATATACATTAAGCTT
>MU710717.1:435-36252 GCA_026770625.1 Nicotiana glauca | reverse complement strand
ATTTTTGGACCTATCTTAACCCTTTTAGGTTTAGGAACTTGTACATTAGCTAAACACCCCCACACTTTGAAGTATTTCAAGCTGGGCTTTCTTCCTTTCCATTTTTTCATAGGGAATGGACTGTGTTTCACTATGAGGTACACGGTTGATTATTCAGTTAGCTGTAAGTATAGTTTCCCCCCACAAGTTCTGTGGTAAACCAGAACTTATTAACAACGCATTCATCATCTCTTTTAACGTTCGATTCTTTCTCTCCGCAATTCCATTATATTGTGGAGAGTAAGGGGCAGTTGTTTGATGAATAATGCCATTTTTCAAACATACTTCTTCAAAAGGAGATTCATATTCGTCACCCCTATCACTTCTTATTATTTTGATCTTTTTGTTTAGTTGTATTTCAACTTTACTCTTGTATTGCTTGAAAGCATCAATTGCCTCATCTTTACTATTAATTAAATAAACACAGCAATATCTCGTGCTATCATCAATAAAAGTAATAAAATATTATTTCCCACCGCGAGATGGTGTTAACTTCATGTTACAAATATCTGTGTGAATTAAGTCTAAAAGGCTTGAATTCCTTTCAACGGACTTATAAGGATGCTTAGCATACTTTGATTCCACACATATTTGACATTTGGAATTAATGCAATCAAATTTTGGCAATACTTCTAAATTTATCATTTTTCGCAATGTTTTGAAGTTGACGTAACCTAAGCGTGAATACCATAAAGTGTTTGACTTAAATAAGTAAGAAGAAGTATTAACTTTATTGATAGAAACTGCTATTACATTTAGCTTAAAAGGGCCCTCATTCAGGTAACCTTTTGCTACATACATATCATTCTTACTTAGTACAACACTATTAGAAACAAAAATATATTTGAATCCATTCTTGACAAGAAGTGAGGTAGACACAAGATTCTTGCGAATTTTTGGAACATGGTGAACTTGGTTTAGAGTCACTATTTTTCTCGACGTCATCTTCAATGCAATCTTGCCAACTCTTTCAATTTTTGCTGTAGATGAATTTCCCATGAAAATTGTCTCGTCGGGTCCTGCGGGGGCATAAGAAAAAAATAACTTCTTGTTTGCACAAACATGGCGGGTGGCTCCAGAATCTATCCACCATTCTTTAGGATTTCCTACCAAGTTTCATTCAGACAACATGGCACACAAGTCCTCCATTTTTTCAGCATTTTCAATTATGTTAGCTTGATTCTTCTTCTTCTTATCATTCTTTGGTGCATGACAATCCACGGCCTTATGCCCAGATTTTTCACAGTTGTGGCAATTACCCTTGAATTTTTCTTGGTTGGGTAATTCTTTGGTCCAGAAGCCTTCTTTCTCTTCTTGTTTTATGGCGCCTCCTCAACAATATTAGCCCTTATTATTGTCGAGTTTCCACGTGACTTCTTTTCAGCATTTTTGTTGTCTTCTTCTATCCTCAAACGCACAATCAAGTCTTCAAATGTCATCTCCTTCCGCTTGTATTTTAGATAGTTCTTAAAGTCTTTCCACAACAGAGGTAATTTCTCAATGAAAGCGGCGACTTGAAAGGCCTCATTAATGACCATACCTTCAGCAATAAATTTATAATTAATAACAAAATAAATCTTATTAATAAATTTATTGATCCGGGTCATACCTTCAGCAAGGAGGTCATGCACAAAAACTTGTAATTCATGGACTTGAGTTATAACCGACCTAGTGTCAATCATCTTGAAATCCAAAAACCTTGTAGCCACGAACTTCTTAAGTCTGGCATCCTCAGTCTTTTACTTTTTCTGAAGTGCATTCGACAACGCTTTTGAATTTTCCATGACACTATAGACATTGTACAAGCTATCTTCCAAACAACTCAAAATGTAGTTTTTGCACAAGAAATCAGAATTTTTCCATGCTTAAGTTACAACAAATCGTTCGTCATCTGGAGTGTTTTCAGCCAGGACCGGAGGATCTTCCTTGATGAATCGCTGCAAACTCAACGTAGTTAGATAGAAGAGCATCTTCATTTTCCAGCGTTTGAAGTCGATACCGAAAAACTTTTTGGGTTTTTCTACTAGTGTCATAGCATGAGTAGGAGTTGAACGGCTTGATGAGGCAGCAACATTTGTAACAGTAGCACCCGTTCCCGCAATATTTTCATTAGTTTGGTTTTCATTCGTCATTTTTCTGTAGAGTTGAAACCAAAACAGAACTTTGTTAAATCAGTGAAGTTTTGATATCTTCAAACTGAATACCAAACCAAACATACAACACGTAACAATGGTGAAGTTTTTATATACTTCAAACCCGTACGTTTATTATTCCAGTAAAGTTTTGATATACTTTAAACCGAACAGAACAATTATTGGAGTAGAAAGCACGAAGGCTTTAGTCTCTAAAACAGTATACAAAATATAGATAACCATTTTTAATATATATTTCAACACAGAAACGTTAGTATAAAATTCCTTAAGCTTGTTGTTCGCTACTGTGTTAAAACACAAAATCAGAAAACTATTAGAAGAATAAAATAAACTGAAAAACAGTAAAGAATAAGAAATATTCCGAGTCCACAATTTGCTTGTGCGTCCTTAAGAAATTTTAACTCCCTCACACGTTGCCAAAGTAATAGATTAAATCCTCCCAGGATGAAACGGAATAAACCTTCCTTCAACAGTGGCAATACAAACTGCAGGATACCAACGAACTCAAAGAACGGAGCAAAATCACACTTACGAATTTGAGAGAGAGAGACTGCGAATTAGAATGCAGTATTTTCAGAAAGAAGGAAGTTCTGTAATGTGTTTGGTATGTTAAAAACGAAGTTATGCCTCAGAATTTATAGGCAATTATTGGAAGGGGTGTGATGTTTGTTCTGGAAAAGGTGTCTGTTTAGAAGTTTACGCGTCCTGCCGCGGTCCTACCGCGGTTACGCCAAGACCGCGGCCAAACTAGCCTTCTGAATCTGCAATAGTGTTCTGGCGCGGTCTTACCGCGGTTACGCCAGCACCGCGGCCAGACTATCCTTCTGAATCTTCAGCAGTAATCTGGCATTTAATTAATTATTAAATAATTAATTAAATAAATTTTGTCCAAATATAATCTTATCGATCGATCATTTGACATTGACAAATCCGAAGCCGAGCCGAGCAAGTGACAACGGCGCGAGGGTTCATTCTCTTCAACTTCTTTTAAGTGATTTAAGAAGTAATTCTATATATAAGCACATAAATGTAGTTGTCCCTCACCAATGAGGGACAAAGTGCAAGTCAAAATCTCACTTTATTCAAATTTTCATTTCCCTCCATTTTATTTCTCACAATTTTCAATTCACACTCTTATACTTTAAAGCCCAATGCTTAAAGTATTTGAAGCCCAATGCCTTTAAAGTCCAACAAAGTCCACTAATCAACCCCAATAAATTTTTAATGATCAAGGTCATTATTTGGAATATTAGGGGGATAAAATCAAAAGGCTCTTTTCAAAGACTAGTATAGCCGGTCAACCTTCATAAAGTTGACTTGGTTGCTCTTCAGGAGCCTTTCCTGGATAACAATAAGATTGAGGCTTTCAAGAGAGGCTTAGGATTTGATAATGTTGTATCCAATATACATAGCAAAAGCTAGTGCTTCTGGCGATCTTATCTCAATTGTACAGTTGAATCCAAAAGTAGACAACAAATTACCCTCAAATGCAACTATTCAGTAACTAATGATCACATATGGATAACTATGGTATATGCTAGATCTAGTTCGAACAAGAGAAGGAAACTATGGAACAACTTAGGACTCTTAATTCTCAGATTAATGGTCCTTGATCTATATGTGGTGACTTCAACAGTATTATGGCAGTACAGGAAAAGGCAGGTGGAGTCCCTTTCAACTTAAGCAGAGGAATAGACTTTATAAACTACATGGAAGAATGTGCTATGTCTGACCCCAGCTTTACTGGTAGCATTTTTACATGGTGCAATGGAAGAAGAAGAGGTCAAAGGATTAACACAATGTTGGATAGAGTCCTTATTATTTGAGAATGGACAAAGAGGTTCTCAAGGCGATGTGCTTTGGTGTATGCTATTTGCTGATGACATAGTCCTGATAGACGAGACGAGGGTCGGCATTAACGAGAGGTTGGAGGTCTGGAGACAGACCCTCGAGTCTAAGGGTTTCAAACTGAGCAGGTCTAAGACAGAATACCTGGAGTGCAAGTTTAGCGCCGAGTCGAGCGAAGTAGGCAGGGATGTGAAGCTTGGAGCCCAGGTCATCCCCAAGAGGGACAGTTTAAAATATCTTGGGTCGGTGATTCAGGCAGACGGAGAGATTGACGTGGATGTCACCCACCGTATAGGGGCGGGGTGGTCGAAATGGAGGCTTGCATCACGAGACTTGTGTGACAAGAAAGTACCACCGAGACTCAAGGGGAAGTTTTATAGAGCTGTGGTTAGACCTGCCATGTTTTATGGGGCGGAGTGCTGGCCGGTTAAGAACTCTCAGGTTCAGAGAGTGAAGGTTGCGGAGATGAGAATGCTCAGGTGGATGTGCGGGCACACCAGGTTAGATAAGATTAAGAATGAAGTTATTCGGGAGAAGGTTGGGGTGGGCCCAGTGGATGAGAAGATGCGGGAAGCTAGGCTCAGGTGGTTCGGGCATGTGCGGAGGAGAAGCCCTGATGCCCCGGTGAGGAGTTGTGAGCGGCTGGCGGTGGTTGGCACGGGGCGAGGCAGAGGGAGGCCTAAGAAGTATTAGGGAGAGATGATTAGGCAGGATATGGCAATAATGCAGATTTCCGAGGACATGGCCCTTGATAGGAAAGTCTGGAGGTCTAGAATTAGGGTTGTGGGATAGGGGCTTCTAGAGCTTTTCGTACTTCTTTCCTGAGGCTAGGTGTGGTTTGGTAGGGCCCTCCATAGATGTCTTGCGTTTTGTATCGTGCTCCCTATGGTAGTTACTGTTAGGTGTTATTGCATGCCTTTTAATTAACGGTTTTATGTGTAGTTATCTGTTTATGCATTTTTTGCTGAAGTCACTAATGCTCTTTTGTTTTTCCTTTTCTTTTTCTCCTCTTTCTCTTCCCTTTCACTTGAGTTGAGGGTCGATTGGAAACAGCCTCTCTGCCCTTTCGGGTAGAGGTAAGGCCTGTGTACGTATTACCCTCCCCAGACCCCACTTTGTGGGAATACACTGGGTAGTTGTTGTTGTTGTTGTTGTTGGACATAGAGGTTCTCAGTAAACAGGATTGATCACCTTGATAAGATAGGGTCAGACCACAAAATGATCATGATGACATGCTCCAATGTGATCACAACGTAGTGTGATATTTCAGATTTTTAAACTTTTGGTCTGAACACTCAGAAATCCTTCCTTTGGTACAATCTATTTGGGATACTGATATCCAAGTTGATACCATGTGGATTCTTCACGAAAAACTGAAAACTTTGGCTAAAGAACTTAGAAAATGGTCCAAGGAGAACAAAGGGGATGTATTTGAAAAAGTCAAGACCCTGGAAGCTGAGACTACGAAACTTGAAGATGTTTATGACCTTGATGACTTGGATCATAACAGAGAAAAGTTGCATAAATCTCAAGCAGAATATATTAGATGGATAAAATTGGAAGAGTCAATACTTAGACAAAAGGCCAGGATCAAATTGGCAGAGGAAGGTGACACCAATTCCAAATACTTCTATATTGTCATTAAGAAGAAGAGGAGGAAATCATATATCCACAGAATCAAGAATAGTCAAGGTAACTGGACAAAAGGACGACAAAATATTGGAAATGCAATTGTCAATTACTTCAGTAGTATGTTCAGGGAACAAGGTAACAGATCAAACATGGGCATTTTGAGATGGTGTGAAAACATCATTACAGATGAGGACAATTATGAACTTCAAAATCGCTAATGAAGGATGAGATCAAACATGCCATCTTCACCATGGATCCAAATAGTTTAGCGGGTCCAGACGGCTATAATGGTCACTTCTCTCAAACTACCTAGGATATTATCAAAAAGGATGTCATCAATTTTGTACATGCTTTCTTTTGGGTGCCAACCTTAGCAAATACTTTACCTATAATTGCTTTGTCTTGATACCAAAAGTACTCTCCCTAGATAGTTTCTCCCAATTATGACCTATTAGTCTCTGAATTTTTTCACATAAAATCATATCCAAAATTTTGGCTATGCAGATCAACCCCCTATGTCCAAAACTTATATCCGACAACCAATATGGCCTTGTTAAGGCTAGATTGATTACTGAAAATATACTCCTTACTCAAGAAATAATCCATGGAGCCAGACTCACAACAAATGAGGCAATGTAGTCATCAAACTTGAGATATCCAAAGCATATAACAAGATGTCATGGATATTCCTTACTTCAGCCATGAGGAAGATAGGATTTGTTGAAACTATCATTGAAACTATTCAGGAGACCCTTTTATCTCCTACTCTTTTTATTATTGCTGCAGAAGTTCTCACAAGGGCTCTCAACCAACTTCATCAAAATGATAGCTTCATTGGTTTCTCCATGAAGAATAGACGCCCCTAGATAAATAATTTAGGGCACGCGGATCTGGTATTTTTTTGTTCTGGGTATAAAAAGTCCATCAAGATGATTATGAGTCAACTCAATAAAAACCAGAAGGCATCTGGACAGGAAATCAACAAGGAGAAAAGCTTCTTCCTGAGTCACGACAGTACAATTAGACTTACCAGGAGCATGATTGGGAGATGGACATGATTCAAACACTCCCCATTCCCTTTCACATATCCGGGATGTCCCATTTACTCAAGAAAGAAGAAAAATTGTCATTTCCCTAATATTTCTAAGAAATTTATCAACAAGGCAAATGGTGGACAAGGCAGATTCCTTTCAGATGGAGGTAAAGCTCTTATTATCAAACATATTTTGCAATCTCAAACTCTTCATATCTTTGAAGCTCTTGCGCCTCCAAAAGTTGTCATTAAAGAGATTGAAAGCTATTTTGCTAGTTTGTTTTAGGGACAAACAGAAAGCACAACAGATATCATTGATGCTCTTGGAGCAATATATGCTCTCCTGAGAATGAGGAAGTTTTGGGCTTTAAAAATTTTCAAGATATTTGTAACTCTTTCAATGCTAAGATATGGTGGAGGTTTAGGACAGAACATTCTCTATGGGCAGGATTCTTAAAAGTTAAGTATTATCCTAGAAGCAATCCCCTCTCTAGAGTTATCAGCTCCAAAAACTCTAATGCATGGAAGAATTTTTTAGTCATCGGAGACAAAATGGACAATATCATCAATTGGAGGATCAACAATGGTAACTCACTTTTTTGGTGGGACGATTGAACTGGCCATCGATCACTAAATTCTCTTATTTCTCCTGTCATTAAACCTGGGAATCAGAAAGTCAAAGATTACATTAATGATCATGAGACCTTGATAAAGTGAGAAATATTATCCCTTATAACTTCACTGATATGATTAATAAGGTAAACATTGGGAATGGACTTCTCAAAGACCAAGCTACCTAGAAAATTACCCCCAATGAAATCTTATCTTGTTCCTCGACATATGAAGAACTAATATTGAAGAACAACAAAATTTCAATCTTATTTAGAATTTGGATCAAAGAACTTCCCTTTAAAATTTCTTTCTACATGTGGAGACTAGTAAAGGGAAGACTTCCATTGGATGATAATATGAGCAGGTTTGGGATCAATTTATCAGCAAGTTGCTCGTGTTGTAGGGTTCCAAAAGATGAAATTGCAAATCATGTTTTTTCCAATAGTGACATACCAAAGAGGGTCTGGTATCAGATAGCTACCCCCTTGGGAATTTACATCAGTGGAACCAGCCTTACAAACTATCTTTGGCATTGGTGGAACTCTATACCAATAAAAAATGCTCACCAGTTTATTTTTCAAATCACTCCTAGTATATTATGCTGGGAGATATGGAAGGCTAGGTGTACTAAGAAGTATGATCAGAAAATCAGTTCTGTTTCTAGAATTTGCCATCAAATATTTTTTCATGTTAAAGTGGCAAAGGGCAAGAAATCCAGTAGAACGGAGGATATGTCACGGCCCCAATTTCCCTCCGTAGGATGTCGTGATGGCATCTAGTCTCTACAACTTTATAAGCCTAACATTCAATAATATCTTGACAGAAATAATTAACAAAAATACTAAGGACCCGGGTGGCCATAGATTTTGCCAAAATATATTTGGGGCTTTCTTTTGGGAAATACATGTTTGGCCATAGATTTTATCTACATTTTGACAAATTCCCAAAATCCAAATTCCAAAATCAGATCTAGTTTTGGCACAAAATATCACTATTACATTTCTTAAAAATTACCCCAATTTTTTGTATTTTATAAAAGAGCCCACCATTTATTATTTTGTAAAAATACTGCTTCGTCTTCTCGATCATCTAATAGTGTATTATGTAGTTCATTATAAAAATGATAATTTTATACCAAATTTATTTATATTCAGGACTATGGTTTGTGATAATATATTGAATGTTATCTGTCACGATCCAAGTTCTCCATCCGTGAACTGTCGTGACGGCACCTAGTCTCTACGACTAGGTAAGCCTAACAATTTGCGGAAAAGGAATTTAAAAGTACAAACTAGCCATCTAATAGGTAAATACAGATAAAGTATTTAAAATGTCGCTCGACATATATAATAATAACACTCTCGACCAATAATAACACTCCCAAAATCCGAAATCTCATGAATCACAAGGTAAAGAAAAATACATAAAGTTTCTAACTCCAGAAGTCTAATAACAGAGGAAATACAGGGAAAAGCCTATAAATGAAGGGAGAATAGAGAGGGACTTCTAGGTCTGCGGACGCGGCAGATATACCTTGAAGTCTCTGAATCGCCTCGCCTCACAGATAGTATGGCTGAGCCATCTACACACAAAAAATATGTGCAGGAAAAGGCATGAGTTCACCACAATGGTACCCAGTAAGTGCCAAGCCTAACCTCGGTCGAGTAGTAACGAGATCAGGTCAGGGCCTATTAGTTATATATAATAAGGTAAAAATAATGTGAAATGAGATAGTATAATTAAAGATGCTAACCGTCAATAGAGATGAAATCACAGAAAGAAATAACTCAACACATAGAGATAGCAACAGGGGATCTCCCAGGATAACGTCCTATAGTCTCAAATGTAAATGAACAGAGGATCTCCCTGGATATCGTCCCGTAGTCCAAATCGTAAATGTGCAGGCGAATCTCCCAGGATAACATTCCATAGTCCCAAATATAAATATGTAGGGGGATCTCCCGGAATACCAATCCCTAGTCTCAAAGTAAACAGGCAAGGGGGATCTCCCGGAATACCGTTCCGCAGACCCAAAGTAAATACGAAACCAGGGAGTATACAGTTCTAAACAAGTTAGCATGAAAGAAACAGGTAATTCCTACCCTAATCATGTTGCACGTTATCCAAGTAAGACAGTTTATACATATAAGATAGTTAAGGCACGTAGACATGCTTTCCTAAGCTAAGTAGGAGACTACATGAACTAGTATTCTCAATTAAAGGAAAAACACAAATATTTTGCTTAATCAAAACAGGGTTTTCTCAACAATTAGCACGTTTATGCACTCGTCACCTCACGTACATGGTATTCATATAATAGCAGAACCAAAATCCTAAGGGAAGTTCCTCCACACAAGGTTAGACAAGCCATTTACCTCAAATCAAGCTCAATCAATCCAAAATCATGCTCTTGCCACGAGTATCCAACTCCGTGTGGCCCAAATCTAATCAAATAAATTTTATAATGTAAATATAACTACAAACAACTAATTTAGCTAAAGAAATCGAAGCTAAGGCAAAAAAATAGAAAAACCTCCAAAAATCCTCCTCGAGCCCACATCTCAAAATTGGATAAAAGTCATAAATTATGAACAACTATTCACTCACGAGTCTAACCATACAAAATTTACTCAAATACGATATCAAAATCTCAATCAAAATTCCAAAATTAGGCCTAAGAACTTTTCTCAATTTTCCCCAAATTTTTACCCCAAATCCGAAATTGATGTATTCATGTTTAGATTAATGGGATATAATCAAAAAGAAGTTTAGAATCATTACCCACAAACTTCCTCCGAAAATATCTCTAAATTTCGCCTCCTAACGAACTCTCAATCCAATTTCGAGTTAGGAACTCAAACCCTCAATTTTGAAATTTATATTCTGCCCAGATGCATCCTTCTTCCCGAACGCGATGAACAGAATTCCACTAACCAAATTTCCTCTTTTGCGAATGCGAGGGTCCATTCGCGAACACGTAGCTTACACTGGCGGAACCTTCGCAAATGCGAGGACCATATCGCGAACACAAAGGCTAAAGGGTCCACACCTTCTCGAATGCAGGAGTATCATCGCGAACGCGAAGCACAACTCAGCTGCCTCTCTCACATTCTCCACGGGAACGCGAGATCCCCTTGCAAATGCGATGAAGAATTTCTCTGGAACAAAACACCAGAAAATCTGCCACTTCTCTAAGTCCAAAAATGACCCGTTGAGCATCCGAAATACACCCGAGACCCACGGGACCTCAACCAAACATACCAACCAATCCTAAAACACCATACGTACTTATTCAAGACCTAAAATCACATCAAACAACGCTAAAATCACGAATCACCCTCCAATCCAAACTTATTGAACTTGAAATCTCATAATCCTACAACTGATGCTGAAACCAACCAAATCATGTCCGATTGACCCCGAATTTTGCACACAAGTCATATTCAATATTATGGACCTATTCCAACTTCCGGAATCGGATTTCGACCCCGATATCAAATTTTCACTATCGGCCCAAAAACTCCAAAAAATCAACTTTCGGCATTTCAAGCCTAAATAAGCTAGGAACCTCCAAAACACAATCCGGACATGCCTCTAAGCCCAAAATAACCCAACGGAGCTAACGGAATCGACAAAATTATATTTTGGACCCGTCTACACACTACTCTGACTACGGTCCAATTAATAAGACTCAAACTCTTATTTAGGGACTAAGTGTCATAAAATTCTTCGAAACTTAAGATGAACCATCCCGGCAAATCACAATAGCAGAAATAGACTCGAGGGAAGCAGTTAATAGGGGATCAGGCGTTAATTCTCAAAATGACTAGCAAGATCGTTACATCCTCCCACTCTTAAAACATTCGTTCATTCTCGAACGAGCATAGAGACATACCTGAAGTAGTGAAAAGATGAGAGTAACGGCTGCGCATATCTTGCTCGGTCTCTCAAGTTTCCTTCTCGATCGACTAACCCTTCCACTAAACCTTTATTAATGCAATACTCTTTGACATCAGCTTTCGAACTTGCCTGTGCAATATAGCCACTGGCTCCTCAGTATAAGATAGATCATTTTCCAACTGGACTGAACTAAAATCCAACACCCACGACGGATCACTGTGATACCTCCGGAGCATCGAAATATGAAATACCGAATGAACTCCTGCCAAGCTGGGAGGTAAGGTAAGCTCATAAGCAACCTCCCTAATATGTCGCAACACCTCAAAGGGACCAATAAACCATGGGCCCAATTTCCCTTCTTCCCAAATCTCATAACGCCCTTCATAGGCGAAACCCGAAGCAAGACCCGCTCTCCAACCATATAGGAAACATCACGAACTTTCTGATTCACATAACTCTTTTGTCTGAATCACCTTAACCTTCTCCAAGACGTCCTGAACCAAGTCTGTGCCTAATAATCTAGTCTCGCCCGGCTCGAACCAACCCACCGGTGATCTACACTGCCTACTATACAAAGCCTCATACAGCGCCATCTGAATGCTGGACTGATATCTATTATTGTAGGCAAATTCTGTCAGTGGCAAGAACTAATCCCAAGAACTTCCAAACTCCATCACACACGCACGGAGCATATCCTCAATAATCTGAATAGAGCACTAGGACTGTTCGTCCGCCTAGGGGTGAAATGTTGTGCTCAACTCCACCCAAGTACCCAACTAATGCTATACGGCCCTCCAGAACTGTGATGTGAACTCAGTACCTCTATCCTGAAATGATGGAAACTAGAATACCATGCTGACGAATAATCTCTCGGATATAAATCTGAGCCAACCACTCTGAAGAATAAGTGGTACACATAGGAATGAAGTGTGCGAACTTGGTCAGCCAATCCACAATCATCCAAATGGCATTGAACTTCTTCAAAGTCCATGGGAGTCCAAATATGAAGTCCATGGCGATCCGCTCCCACTTCCCCTCCAGAATCTCTATCTGCCGAAGCAAGCCACCCGGTCTCTGATGCTCATACTTTCACCTGATGAGAATTGAGGCACCAAGCTATAAAGCCAAATATATCTTCCTTAATCCTCCTCTACCAATAGTGCTGCCTCAAATCCTTATACATCTTTACGGCACCCGAATGGATAGAATACCACGATCTGCAGGCCTCCTCTAGAATCAACTCCCAAAGCCCATCAACATTGTGTACCCATATCTGAACCTCCATCCTCAATACCATGTCATCAACAATAGTCACATATCTGGCATCACTATGCAGAATATTATCCTTGAGGACAAGCAAATGAAAGTCAACATACCGATGCTCTCTGATATGATCGAACAAGAAAGACCGAGAAATCACACAAGCTAGAACCCGACTGGGTTCCAAAATATCCAATCTCACAAACTAGCTGGCTAAGGCCTAAACATCCATCGCCATAGGCCTCTCCGTTGCTGGTAGATAAGCCAAACTCCCCAAACTTTCCGCGTGGTGACTCAAAGCGTCGGCCACCACATTGGCTTTCCCTGGATGGTAAAAAATAGAGATATCATAATCCTTAACCACCTCTTTTGATGCAAATTAAGGTCCTTTTGCTTGAATGGATGTTGTAAACTTCGGTGATCAGTGTAGATCTCACAAGGAACTTCGTAAACATAATGACACCAGATTTTCAAGGCATGAACAATAGCATCTAACTCGAGATCATGGATAGGACTTCTCATGCATATTCAGCTGTCTAGATATGTAGGAAATCACCCTACCATTCTGTATCAATATTTCTCCAAGGCCAATCCTCGAGTCATTACAATAAAAGGGAAAAGACCCTGAACCTGTAGGCAATATCAATACTGGGGCTATAGTCAAAGTTGTCTTGAGCTTCTGAAAGCTCTCCTCACACTCCTCCGCCCACCTGAACGGAGCACCCTTCTGGGTCAACCTGGTTATAGGTGCTGCAATAGGTGAAAATCCCTCAACAAATCGATGGTAATAACCTGCTAAGCCAAGAAAACTACGAATCTCTGTAGTTGAGGATGGCCTGGGCCAACTCTGCACTACTTCCACTTTCTTTGAATCCATCTTGATCCCTTCACTCGATACTACGTGACCCAAGAATGCCACAGAATCCAACCATAGCTCACATTTCAAGAACTTTGCATATAATTTCTTTTCTCTCAAATTCTGAAGCATTGTCCTCAGGTGCTGCTCGTGATCTTTTCGACTCTGGGAGTATACCAGAATGTCATCAATGAACACAATGACGAACGAGTCAAGATATGGTCAAAAATTGTGCATCAAATGCATAAATGCTGATAGGGCGTTAGTCAGCCCAAATGACATAACAAGGAACTCGTAATAACCATACCGAGTCCTAGAAGCAGTCTTACGGATATCTGGCTCCCGAATCTTCAACTGATGATAACCTGAACGCAAGTCAATCTTAGAAAAAACTCAAGCACCCTGTAACTAGTCAAACAGATCATTAATACGAGGCAACTGATACCGGTTCTTCACTGCAACTTTGTTCAACTGACGATAATCAATGCACATACACATAGAACCATCCTTTTTTCTTCATAAATAAGACAAGAGCACCCAAAGGTGACACACTGGCCGAATAAAGCCCTTATCAAGAAATTCCTGAACTGATCCTTCAACTCATAAGGAGCCATAAGGTAAGGAGGAACAGAAATGGGCTGAAGTCCTGGTAACAGATCAATGCCAAAATCAATATCGTTGTCGGGTGGCATACCCGGAAGGTCAACTGGAAACATATTAGAGAAATCTCGTATTACTGGGGGCTGAATCAACAGTATGGGTATCAATACCGATATCTTTAACATAAGCTAGATACATGTCACGTCCCTTCTCAACCATTCGCTGAGCCTTAAGAAATAAAATAACCCAATTGGGAGTGCGATCTAAAGTACCCATCCACTCTACTCGCGGTACACCTAGCATAGCCAGTGTCATGGTCTTAGCATGACAATCAATAATAACATAATAGGGAGACAAGCAGTCCATGTCCAAGATAACATCAAAATCTACCATGTTGAGCAATAATAAATCAGATATGGTCTCAAACCCACTAAGAGCAATCAAATACAATCGATAAATATGATCCACAACAAGAGAATCTCCCACAAGAGTAGAAACAAGAATAGGGGAACTCAAAGAATCCGGAGATACGCCTAGATACGGGGCAAAATAAGAGGACACATAGGAATAAGTGGAGCCTGGATCAAATGAAACTGATGCATCTCTATGACAGACCGGAACAGTACCTGTGATGACCAAATCGGTGCCAACATCCTCTATATGGGAATGAAGGGCATAGTATCTGACTTGGCCTCCCCCTCTAGGGCGACCTCTACCTCCCCGACCTCCACCTCTAGCTGGTTAAGTAGGTGGGGTGGAAACTAGTGCTGTAATCATAGCCTGGGAACTCTTCGGAGCACGCTGTGGCTGAGAAGGCTGTGGAGGTGCACCCCTCCTAAGTCTAGAACAATCCCTCACCATATGGCGTGTGTCGACACACTCAAAACAATCTCTGGGAGGGCGTGGCAGCTATGATTGGATCGAGCCAGGTCTACTGGATTGACCACTAAAAGCACCCGTGCAGGAGTCGCACTAGATACTGGAGGTGCATAATAAGGCTCCTGAGGTCTAGGCGAAGCTGGAATACCATGGGTTGCTGGAAGAGCTAAATGAACGGGATGACTCATATAAACCCTACCATGACGTACTGCAGCTGGGGTATGGGCAACATAATAATAGCCCGATTCTCGAGACCTCTTGGCCTCTCTCTCATCTCTATCCCGAGCAAGAATGCCATCTACTCTCCTAGCAATGCTCACCATCTACTGATAAGCAATATCTATCTCTAGCTCCCAGGCCATACTGAACCTGATACTGGGAATGAGTCCCTCAATAAACCGTCAAACTCTCTCACGAACTGTAGAAACCAAGGCCGGTGCATGTATAGTCAAGTAAGTAAAATGGACAACATACTCCGAAATAGTCACAGTACCCTGGCATAAATACTGAAACTCTGCACGCCATGCGTCCCTGAGGCTTTGAGGAACATACTCCCTCAAGAACATATCTTAAAACTAGGCCCATGTAAGGGAAGCTACCTCAACTAGATTGTCCAACTCAAAAGTACTCAACCACTGATAGGCTGCTCCTCGAAGCTGGAAGGCAGTGAACGAAACCCTACTCGATCCTTATATACCAATAGCGCGGAGAATAGGGTGGCACTCCTCCAGAAATCCCTGATCATCCTCTTATGCTAGACCACTGAATGTAGGAGGCTTGTACTTCTTTAACCTCTCAAGCCTTCGCTGCTCATCCGTTGAAGCTATTGTCCTATCCTCAGGCTGAACTGGGCCTATAGTCGGTACCGGTATAACCTCTAGGATCTGATCAACCTAAACTTGCTGCTCTGGGGTACGGGCGGCGGTAGTCTGTGCTCCTCCCCCGGCCTGAGATGTGGCCACAGCAAGGGGAATCAAACGTGACTAAGCTAACTTGGTATACATTCTCATGAACTGCACAAGGGTCTACTGGAGATCTTGATTAGTAGCAGCAATAGGTGTATCAGGCGCCTGGGCTCCGGTTGGAGCTGCTGGTGGCTCCTCTGTAGGACCTCGCACTGGCGCTCTGGCTGCACCATGTGCGTGTCCTCGGCCTCTACCCTGGCTCGATATTTGGCAGCTCCAGCAGGGGGCACGAGTGCCTGGTCATCTCTGGTAGAACGTATCCTCACCATCTATGAGAGAATAGAAGACAGAGGTATAGAATTTTGATATCAAAAATCTTGCACGACAAGAAATTAATTAAAGTGGAATTTTCCTAATAGTTACATAGCCTCTCGAAGAGAAGTACATACGTCTATGTATCAATCCACGAGACTCTAATAAACTGGCTTATGATTTATGACTCCTCTGAACCTAAAGCTCTGATACCAACTTGTCATGACCCAAATTCTCCCTCCCTGAACTGTCGTGACGACAACTAGTCTCTACGGCTAGGTAAGCCTAACAATTTGTGGAAAGGAATTTAAAAGTACAAACTAGCCATCTAACAGGTAAGTATAGATAAAGTGTTTAAAATGTGACTCGACATATACAATATAACTCTCGACAAATAATAACAATCCCAAAACCCGGAATCTCATGAATCACAAGCTAAAGAAAAATACATAAGGTTTCTAGCTCCAGAAGTCTAATAACAAAGGAAATACATGGAAAAGCCTATAACTAAAGGGAGAATAGAGAGGGACTTTTAGGTCTGCGGATGAGGCAGATATACCTTGAAGTCTCTTAATCGACCCGCCTATCAGACAGTATGGCTGAGCGGAAGAACCTGGATCTGCACACGAAAAGCATGTGCAGGAAAGGGCATCAGTACACCATATCTGTACCTAGTAAGTGCCAAGCCTAACCTCGATCGAGTAGTGACGAGATCATGTCAGGGACTCACTGGTTATATATATAATAAGGTAAAAATAATGTGAAATGAGATAGTATAATTAAATATGCTAATAATCAATAGAGATGAAATCACAGGAAGAAATAACTCAACACACAGAGATAGCAACAGGGGATCTCTAAGGATAACGTCCCGTAGTCTCAAACGTATAAGAACAAAAGATCTCCCGGGATACCGTCCCGTAGTCCAAATCGTTAATGTGCCGGGGGATCTCCTAGGATAACGTCCCGTAGTCCCAAATATAAATGTGTCGGGGGATCTCCCAGAATACCGATCCATAGTCCCAAAGTAAACAGGAAAAGGGAATCTCCCGGAATACCATTCTGTAGTCCTAAATTAAATACGCCACAAAATCAATATGCACAACAATCTCAGCCAGGAAGTATACAATTCTAATCAAGTTAGCATCAAATAAATAGGTAATTCCAACCCTAATCATGTTTCATGTTATCCAAGTAAGACAATTTAAACACATAAGACAGTTAAGGCACGTAGACATGCTTTCCTAAGCTAACCAGGAGACTACAAAAACTAATATTCTCAATTAAAGGAAAAACATAGATATTTGCTTAATGAAAATGGGGTTTTATCAACAATTAGCACGTGTAAGCACTCATCACCTCACGTACACAGCATTCATATAACTACAGAACCAACATCCTAATGGGAATTACCCCACACAAGGTTAGGCAAGCCACTTACCTCAAACCAAGCTCAAATCAATCTGAAACCACACTCTTCCCACGGGTATCCAACTCCGAGTGACCCAAATCTAATCAAATATATTTCATAATGTAAATATAACTACAAACAACTAAAGAAATCGAACCTAAGGCAAGAAAATAGAAAAAACAAACCCAAAAATCCTCCCCGGGCCCACGTCTTGAAATCGGGTAAAAGTCATAAATTATGAACACCCATTCACTCACGAGTCTAACCATACCAAATTCACTCAAATTCGATACTAAAAACTCGATCAAAATCCCAAAATTAGGCCTAAGAACATTTCTCAATTATCCCCAATTTTTCACCCCAAATCTAAAATTAGATGATGAATTCATTTTCAGATAATGTGATATAATCAAAAAGGAGTAAAGATCATTACCCATAAACTTTCACCGAAAATCTCTCCAAATTTCACCTCCTACCGAGATCTCAATCGAGTTTTTGAGTTATGAACTCAAACCCTTGATTTTGGAATTTAAATTTTTCCCAGATGTGTCCTTTGCAAACACGAGACCACTATCGCGAACGCGATGAAAAAAAATCCCACTGGCCAAATTTCCTTTTTCGCGAGCGCGAGGGTCCATTCGCGAACGCGTACCTTACACTGGCGGACCCTTCGCGAACGCGAAGGCTAAAAGGTCCACACCTTCACAAACGCAGGAGTATCATCGCGATTGCGAAGCACAACTCAGATGCCTCTTCCAGATTCTCTACACGAATGTGAGACCACCTCACGAACGTGATGAAGGATTTCTCTCCAATAAAATACTAAAATATCTGCCACTTCTCTTAGTCCAAAAATAACCCGGTGAGCATATGAAACACACCCAAGTCCCCCGGGACCTCAACCAAACATAACAACCAATCCTAAAATACCACACACACTTAGTTGAGCCCTTAAATCACATCAACCAATGCTAAAGTCACGAATCACCCTCTAATCCAAACTTAATGAATTTGAAATCTCAAAATCCTGCAACAGATGCCGAAACTAACCAAATCATGTCCGATTGATCCCATATTTTCACACAAGTCATATTCAATATTACGGACCTATTCCAAATTCTGGAGTCAAATTTTGACCCCGATATCAAAAATTCACTATCGGTCCGAAAACTCCAAAAATTCAGCTTTTGGCATTTCAAGCCTAAATAAGCTACGAACCTCCAAAATACAATCCGGACATGCCCCTAAGCCCGAAATTATCCAACAGAGCTAAAGGAATCGACGTAATTCCATTCCGGACTCGTCTTCACATTCTCCGACTATGGTCCAATTTCTATGACTTAAACTCTCATTTAAGGACTAAGTGTCCCAAAACTCTCCGAAACTCAAGATGAACCATCTCGACAAATCATAATAGCAGAAATAGACTCGGGGGAAGCAATTAATAGGGGATCAGGGCATTAATTCTCAAAACGACCAGTCGTGTCGTTACATTACTAATAAAGGTATTGTTGGGTATTTGTGATAGTTTTTAGAACTTGTGGGTATAAGTAATTTTTCATGTTTTTTTTTAAAAAAGTGAAATATTGTCACGACCACAATTTCCCACTCTCGGGAGTCGTGATGATGCCTACTAGTGAACGTTAGGCAAGCTAACCAACTGAACTATTTACCTTGTTTCCATTTTTAATCTGATAACACTTAAGATCCAACAATTAGATAACAACAGAATTAAATTAGCGGAAGACTGCATTGTAAAGTTTTAATAATGCTGCTAATACCAATCCATAACAAATCTACCTAAGACTGGTGTCACAACTTCACAAACTGTCTAGGAGTACTACAAATAAAGGTCTGGAAAAAATAAATACAACATTGTCTCTGGAAATACATGAAAGAAACAGGAATAGTATATGGAAGGAGACGCCAAGGCCTGCGGACGCCTGCAGGACTACCTCGGGTTGCCTGATGAACAAGTAACAGCAATCTCACTGCGCTTAGAAGTCTACAGCACTCGGATCTGCACAAAAGAGTGCAGAGTGTAGTATCAGCACAACCGACCTCATGTGTTGGTAAGTGCCTAGCCTAACCTCGGCGAAGTAGTGACGAGGCTAGGACCTGACTACCAAATAGCCCTGTGCAGTTAAATCATATACAGCGAAAATAGAAGCAGATAATTATAACTAAAGTTGGGCGGGGGAAACATGTTGCAGGGAGTAACAGATAACAAGAGAACAATAGTAGAGAAATGTAAGGAATGCCATAAATCAATTACCAGCAAAGATAAGGAAATATGAAGAACAAGTACACATGTAATACAGTTGCAGGCGTTCAACCCAATCCCATTTCATATAGTACCATTGCAGGCATGCAACCCGCTCCCATTTCATATTGTACCTTTGTAGGCTTGCAACCCGCTCCCATTTCATATATTATCGCTGCAAGCGTGCAACCCACTCCCATTTCATGTTACACAATTGCAAGAGTGAAACCCGCTTTTATTTCATATATTACCGTTGCAGGCGTACAACCCACTCCAATTTCATATTGTACTGTTGTAGGCGTGCAACCCGCTCGCATTTCATATATTTTCCGTTGCAGGCGTGCAACTCGATCCCATTTCATATTGTACTGTTGCAGGCATGCAACCCGCTCCCATGTCATATATTTTCCATTGCAGGTGTGCAACCTGCTCCCATTCCATTTATCAACACCAATCATAAAAAAATCCTGGCAAGGGAACAATAGTAATATAACAACACCCCGGCAAGGAAAAAATAATATTATAACAACATCCCGGCAAGGGAATAATAATATCACTACAAAAATCCAGGCAAGGGAACAATAATATGACAATAACATCCCGACAAGGGAACAATAATACCACATCAACATCCCGGCAAGGGAACAATAATGATAATCCTCATATGAAGCTGAATAAACCACAACTGAGTCATAACAATCACAATACAAGACTCACGGGCATGGTGGATACCGATGTATAGATACTCGTCACCATGCCTATGCATCGTACTCCACAGTTAACACATAGCAAATAAGACACGACTCCTAATCCCTCAAGCTAAGGTTAGACCAAACACTTACCTCGATGCCACGAACACAACTCAAGTCTCAACTATCTCTTTACCCCTTGACTCCACCACCAATTCGCTCGTATCTAGACACAAGTTACTTAATTACGTCAGTAAGTGCTAATTGAATCAATTCTAATGAATGAAAATAAGTTTTCTACAATTTTACCCAAAAAGTCAAAAATTCCCCCGGGCCCACATGGTCAAAACCTGAGGTTCAAATTCCAAATTCCAAATTCCACATATGCAACACCCTAAGTCCAAATTCCACTACGTGGCCTATCCAAAACTCACCCGAGCCCTCGGGGCTCCAAACTAAATTTGCACCCCAACCTAAAAACATCATTCGAAATTGTCCGTGCATTCAAATCACAAAATAACATTAACAACTATGAATTTAGCATCAAAATCATTAAATTACTTAAGAACATCAAATTTTCTAATTTTCTCAAATAAGGTCTGATTCACGTCATTTCAAGTCCGTTTCTTACCAAATTCCACAGGCTTGACTCAAATCATATATAAGACCTGTGCCAGGCTCCGAAACTAAAATATAGGCCCGATACCAATGGTTTCAATCATAAATTTTGTTCTTTACTTCATAATTAATTTAGTAAAATAATTTCTTTCAAAAATTCATTTCTCGGGCTTGGGACCTCGGAATTCGATTACGGGCAAACGCCCAAGTCCCATATTTTCCTACGAACCCTCCGGGACCATCAAATCACGGGTTCAGGTCTGTGTACCCAAAATATTGACCGAAGTCAACTTAAATTCATTTTTAAATCAAAATTCATCATTTTCCATAGATTTTCACATATTGGCTTTCCGGCTACGCGCCCGGACTGCGCATGCAAATCTAGGTGAGATAGAAAGAGGTTTTTAAGGACTCGGAATGCAAAATTTATTTTTGAAAACATGTGATGACCCTTTGGGTCAGCACATTCTCCACCTCTAAAACAATTGTTCGTCCTCGAACGAACAGAAGAAGGAAGTACCTGAGTCGGGGAAAAGATGGGGATAACGGTTCCGCATATCGGACTCGGACTCCCAGGTCGATGTCTCAGCAGGCTGACCTTCCCACTGAACACAAACAGAAGGAAAACTCTTTGATCTCAACTGACGAATATATCGGTCTAGAATAGCTACTGGCTCCTCCTCATAAGACGAGTCCTTATCCAACTGGACAGTGCTGAAATCTAACACGTGGGATGGATCGCCATGATACTTTCGAAGCATGGACACATAAAATACTGGATGTACGGTTGATAAGCTCGGCGGCAATACAAGTCTGTATGCCACCTCTCCCACTCGATTAAGAATCTCAAACGGGCTAATAAACCAAGGGCTAAGCTTGCCCTTCATCCCAAATCTCATCACGCCCTTCATAGGTGACACCCAAAGCAATACTCGCTCACCGAACATGAATGCCAAGTATGAACCTTACGATCGACATAACACTTTTGCCTGGACTAAGTTGTACGAAGCCTATCCTGAATGATCCTGCCCTAGATCAGTACCTAACAATCGAGCCTCTCCCAGCTCAATCCATCCAACCGACAACCGACACTGCCTACTATACAAAGCGTCAAAAGGAGCCATCTAGATACTCAACTGGTAGTTGTTGTTATAGGCAAACTATGCTAAAGGAAAAACTGATCCCACGAGCCTCCAAAGTCAGTGACACAAGCTTGGAGCATATCCTCCAAAATCTGGATAATCCGCTTGGACTGCCCGTCCATCTAAGGATGAAACGATGGGCTCAACTCAACCTATGTGCCCAGTTCTCACTCAACTGCTCTCAATAAATATGAGGTAAACTACGTACCTTGGCCTGAAATGATAGACACGGGTACACCATGAAGACGAACAATCTCCCGGATATAGATCTCAGCTAACCACTCGGAAGAATAGGAGACTGCCATAGGAATGAAATATGCTGACTTGGTCAGCCTATCAGTAATAACCCACACTGCATCGAACTTCCTCTAAGTTTGTGGGAGTCTAAAAACAAAGTCCATAGTGATACGCTCCCACTTCCACTTAGGAATCTCAATCTTCTAGACAAACCACCAGGCCTCTGATACTCGTACTTAACCTACTGATAATTCAAACATCGAGCCATATATGCAACAATGTCCTTCTTCATCCTCTTCCATCAATAATACTGCCATAAATCCTGATACATCTTTGCGGCGCCCGGATGAATAGAGTACCGGGAACTATGGGACTCCTCTAAAATCAACTCCCTGAGCCCATCCACATTAGGCACACAAACTCGACCTTGCAGCCTCAAATCTCCATCATCTACTAATGTAACCTGCTTGTCACCTCCGTGTTGCACCGTGTCTCTAATGACACACAAATGAGGATCATCATACTGCCGATCTCGGATACACTCCAATAATGAAGAACTAGCGATTGTGCAAGCTAACACAAGGTTAGGCTCAGAAACATCCAAACTCATGAATTGATTGGCCAAAGCCTGAACATCCAAAGCAAGTGGTCTCTCACTGACCGGAATATAAACAAGACTGCCCATACTGGCTGACTTCCTACTCAAAGCATCGGCCACCACATTGGCCTTTCCCGGATGATATAAGATGGTGATATCATAGTCCTTTAATAGCTCCAACCACTTTCTCTGCCTCAACTTTAGCTCCTTCTGCTTGAAAAAATACTGCAAACTCTTATGATCCGTGAACACCTCACATGCCATGCCATACAAATAATGCCTCCAAAATCTTCAACGCGTGAACAATGGCTGTTAAACATGGTAAAATCAGAAGACCTAATTTTGTATTATCGAGGCATTTCGAAAGATTCTTCCCGAGACCCTGAGGGTGGGAGGCCGCGATCGAGTGCTTAGCCTCAGGGCTCGTCGAAGTCCGACTCGAAGGAAGCAAGGTCCGGGGTCGGGATAAATGAGGAAGTCTCCTAGGCACATGGCTGCACTTGACAGGTCCGACCTATCCAGAGCCTACTGTGAGGTCTTGCATCAAGCCGTCCCATCTTTGTACTCTTGCAAGTAATACATATGTACTATACCGAGTCCCCTCGCCTATATAAGGAGGACTCACGCTACCTTGTAAGGGAAGGATGTTGCCCACTTCTCCACAAATACAATAATATCTCTCTCTCTCTCTCTCTCTCTCTCTCTCTCTCTCTTTCTTCTAAGTTATCTGTCTCAATCGACCTCGAGGATGCCTTAGCACTTTATTATTTTCTCGTTTGTTCTTCGTTATTTTGCTTAAGATTAATAGTATACAACCTTACTTATCTATATCTTTACTTGTTATATCCTTCCCGACTACCCTCGATAAGCCCGAGATAGACTCGAGGCTCGGCTTTGAGGTATATACTGGTCGGATTTGCGCTTGGGAAACATCCCCTTACTAGTTCGATTATCGCTTTGGTTAACTCGATCATTATCATTTTATTTCACGTTATAGCACTAACCACCCTTACAAACTAGCTTGAAAATAGATCACTTATTTTTAGAATCCCATTTACAAATTTAATTGTTGTTACCAATTTCACGGTAAACAGTTTGGCGCCCACCATGGCGCTAAAAATAATAGTGATTATTTTCTTGTTGGATTCGTCACATAAATGCACGTTATCCTTCACTCTTTTTCTTGACCAATATCTTTCGATTTTAGGTTAATGTCTGGCTCGATGAGCAAAATCGAGAACGACTACCTAGAGAACCATAGTGGGAGCGGTATGGCTATTTCAGCGGTTGACGCGACGCCACAGGACCCTGATAATGCATTCTGGTCGAGTCAAATGGATGTGAGCTTACGAGGCGTGTGACAAGTCACTGAAGCCCCGGACACTGATTATAGCATACAGCCCGCTGACAAACAAAAAGCTCAAAAAACCCCAGTCCGGTTAGAACAAGAAGTTAATTTTCATATTATCCTTGAAATATTACAGGAACAACAACTGGCCATCGCTCAGCTGCGAGATCGCCTGGAGACTCCCGACACAGCAACAACGAGGACACATTCTTACAATGAGCCGGAATCCGAGAGGTCAAATGATGACAAACCAGCGTCCGACCCCGGCACAACAGAAATACTGGGAATCTCCTCAAAAAGATCAGATCAGGTTCATGGGAGTTTCCGCAACAATACCCCTTGGGGAAATAGCTCAGGAACTCGCCCTGCAGAAACCCGGAATACCAGGGCTCCCCAGATGCGATAGGACCTTAGATCCCTACAAGCACTCCACCACCCTTGTACGCCCGTTTGAAGGCAGCAATCCCCGAGACGACGGGTACAAGCTCTTCTCTCTGAGGAACCTCGAAGGAATTCTCTCTAAGGAAACCGTGATACCGCGCCGCCGCCTGGCATCTGGCCTCACGGACTCGCTTGCCATGACAGTGTGGTCTTCCACAAAAGCACACAACTGTATCGGCAAAACAATACCAAAAAGGCCTGAACCACCCAAGGCCGAACGAGGAAGGAATAAAATATCACGAAGAGCCACACCATGTCTCCCGATAGGACAAATGAGATCGCTCCCAATTTCGAATGGTTGGATAGCACAGGCCCTCACCCGAAGCCTAAACAAGGCACATTCGATGATTCCAGGACATTTTAAGCGAAGAAAGACCAGGTATCCCATCGAGGGCTGGTTGAGTGAACACACCCGATGTTAGCCTCAAATCAGAACCATGGGGAACCATCCGGGAACCCCATAGGGATCGGTATATCCGAGCAGACCCCCGGCAAAGAAGCTGATGCGAAGCAAATAGAGATATCACCCATGCGTAGCAAGTGAACGGAACGACTTGAGGTGCAACCTACCTCACAACGGCAGGGAGATGGCCCGAGGGCAGCATCCTCGAGGAACCTCCAATGGAACTAGGTTCAATAAAGCGCAACTGTTAAGGAAACCCTGCCCCGCCAGGCGCGATTTCGACATCGCTACATCAAATATCGTGATTACCATAAGCGAAGCCGGATACACCAGACAGCCCAGACCTGTTCAATCGAAGCCCTTGCAAAAGAAACACAGCTCGGCGCGGGAACCACAGGGCGCACGAGGTCGCCAGCTCGGGAGAATGATGATCGTGCTATCCGACGGGGATCACCACCAAGTATCACCAAACGGTCAGGAAGGAAGGAGACCAAGAAAAGTAAAGCCGACAAGCCACAACGTATTGACACGACAGTAAAAAGGGGAAACAGCACCCTTCAAAGGTCTAGAAAATGCAGGAAGAAAGTATCCACCACCGGGGCGGCAGATCCGGGGAACATACCCAAAGAATACCCCTAAATCCAAAGGAAGGGATGTCTAGACTCCACCTCAGCCTTGTATTAACACGCTGGTAACTTCCCTTTTTTTCCTCATTTATCTCATAAAAATTGAACCATGACCATGAATGCAGGCGATTCGACTAATCTCGCCGATGGCGTCGGGCCAAAAAAGGTAGGGTAGTTCAGGCCGATGAACCAAATCACCCCCACACTTCAAACTGTTGATGGACTCCAGACGTCGATCACCACAACTATCAGGAAAGCAACTTCCTTCTATATAGCTTGCTTGAGTTTGAACTGGGATGCCGAGCCCATGAAATGCGGACATGTTATTCGAATGACAATGGGTACACTACCCGGAGGTGATTCCAATACCATTCCACCAAACGGATGGGACTCCCCGACAAAGGTAGACCCGAGGCATCCAACGAAAAGCCACAGGCGCAGGGAGGTAGTTCCTCACCATATAACCAGCCACGGACGTCAACTCCTCCGCCCTTTGAGGGACCCAAAGGCAAACCGAACTGTATATTCGACTAAGCCTAGTCGAACGCAGCAAAAGGTTGTATTAGAGCTCGCACCCCGAAATGGCGGGAAAGGACCCAGCCTTGAAAACATCGCCTACGCACCTCGTGGCAAGGGAGGATTACTTTATCTATTTATAATTCCCTTACTCTTTTACTAACCTACATGCATGCAGCCAACCAAGGCATTCGGAAACTCTAAACTCTGTTCGGAGACTCGGGGTCTCTACGAGATTGGCCAAACTCTCTTTCCTCGGACGGGCTGCCAGCCCGAAGGAGGACCCCGCCAGCAAAATTATTAGTAGAGCATTGTACCATCAGGAAGAGGACCCGACGAGATCACTGGCCCTCCATATACAGTCAGGCGACATACCGCGGATCATTATTAAAAGGGCATCATCCCCTCGGAAGGGATAATAGATGCGAGGCTAGGCTTTGAAACAGAACCATACAAGCAGATCAAATGATCGGGGGAGCCAAACCGTGCGGGCCAAGCTCATGTCAACGAGATAACATATATTTACAGCCTATATCTACGTATAAAAATGACGAATATATGTATTTTTGGCAGTCCATCACAACCTATATATGCTCCAAGCAATAAATAATATCTTTTCGGTATTCCCTATTTCGAGAAAGATTATTTAGACACATTCGTGGTAAATGCTTCTCCATCAAACAGATCCGATATACTCGGAGACTTAAAACGATTCAGCACCCCCACGACCCCAGGGTCGGGACTCCGGGCTCACGAAGCCTTTGCGATACAACTCCAAGTTTACAAAAGGCAGTATTCAAGCCTAAACTGGTCCGACATAATTGAAGACCCCATGTAAGCAATTCAACAACTTGCACAACCCCAAGGTCAGAACTCTGGGCCCATCGAGTCCCCGAAAAACAACCCCGAGCTCACGAGAAGCTGTCTTCAAGCAAACTAGATGACTCGAAGATTGTCGCCAATCGCTATACAACTGGAAAAATCCAAAATTGTAAGAACATAAAGAGAAGCCTCGGCACACCAGATATACTCTACAAACTATAAGACCTCAACAGGCATGATAAAACTATAAGACCTCAACAGGCATGAAAATCCCAATATTTAGGCTATACGTCGCATTTGTAAGAATCCCTAAAGGGCATAACCTCGACGTAGATGCCTAAACTATCACTAAGGGATCAAAAAACAGTTACGTCCAAATGCATACGACTATGGTTAAAACGGCTTACATAGCCCATATAACGCGACTTGGTGACGCCCGAATGTTGCTAAAAAATCATAGGCCATCACTCCGATATACTTCGGAAAGAACCGGTTAAAATAGGGTTCCCTCCACAGGTAAAAACGAGCCCGACAACATCGGCTCCAAAAAATGCAAAGCGTCGATCTACTTGACCTACGAGCTATGAACCTTACGAGGTGCTCGAATCATCGCCGATAACGAATTGAAATCGAGGTTCCTCTGGAATCAACGACGAGTCAGGCAAAATATTACAAAAAGTCCTTAATGAGCGGATACAAAGCCTACACAAAGCCCACGGGCAAAAAATAGCGTAAGAGCCGTTGTTGCCAGCTAAGCAAGCCTACGGGCCACATACGGAAAGGTCTCTACGACTAAACAGCATAAGATCCATTTTCACCAACTAAAAAATCATGAAAACTTGAGGATTGAAATGATCTCGAATCATAACCCGATTCAGAGACCGGATCCAAAATAGTTAACTACGAAAGCCTATAGGCCACATACTAAAGGGTTTCTCCGACCAAATTACATAAGTACCACCGTCGCCAGAAATATAAGGTAATTCGGGGGTCAACTACAGCTCGGATCGCAATGCGACCCGGAGACTGGGCTCGAGAATCGCCAAATGCCCAAAGGCATAAAAAGGGAAGACACTATTGCCAGCCGAAAATTCACGATAATTCGAGGGTCAATTACAGCTCGGATTGCAACGCAACCCGGAGACTAAGCCCGAGAATTATAATGTGCCTAAGGGCATGACACAAATGCCACTATTGCCAACCAAGGAATCGGGAAAACTCAAAAGGTCAATTACAGCTCGAATCACAATGCGACTCAGAGACTGGATACGGAAAATACGGCGCGCCTAAAGGCGCGGCACAAGCGCCACTGTTGTCGCCCGAAGATTTAATGAGGTCGATCCCAGCCCGAGTCGCAGCACGACCCGGAGATTAGGCTGCCAAAATTTCTAAAAAGCAATATGCCTAAAGGCATGGCTCAGATGATACCGTTGTCAACCAACTGAATCCCCGGGCCACACGAGTGCAAGGTGACTTCAGCCCAGAAGCATAAAGGGTCATCACCATCTGACCATGCTGACAGGAAAAAACCTAAGGGTTAACTGGAGCTCGAGTCACAATGTGACTCGCAGGCTGGACCCAAAATAGTCGAAACAGCAAATGCCCAAGGGCACAAGGTAAATACGATTACCACCCTCAAG
Organism: Nicotiana glauca; assembly: GCA_026770625.1. Classification (NCBI taxonomy): domain Eukaryota; kingdom Viridiplantae; phylum Streptophyta; class Magnoliopsida; order Solanales; family Solanaceae; genus Nicotiana; species Nicotiana glauca. Next base: position 7,469 of record MU710717.1, on the reverse strand, counting down.
CGCGGGCACAAAAAAGAATGCAGAGACAGAAAGGCCCGAGTCAAATCCCAACTCAAAAAATAAGCCTAAACAGCCAGGCCAAGCATGGAAGCCCAGCACCTGCTCGTATCAACAATCACACCTAGGGGTCCCCGGGACCGTCCGACAAGTTCCGAACCGAGAAGGACCTCGCCAAATGCCAAGACCAGCTTGCCTGATCAAAAACAACAACAGGGAAAAGGTACAAAAGAAATAAACTTTAAAACTTCTCATGCGCGAGAAAAAGCGTATTCTCCGTCTACAGGAATGCCCTACATATATTCTGAGCCAAGCTACAAAATGGAAAAATCTACACTCTGCGCTAAAGAGTTATAGCTAGCCAAAATTGTCCTTCATGACATCGACAAGAAGTAACCAAGCATCGTGTTCATCCGCTCGTGCTCGAGCCAATTCCTCTGAGAGAGCAAAGACCCTTGCACCAATTTCTTCGAACACCTCCCTCCGGGCTTTGCAACGGACATATTCCTCGATCCTCCGCTCCTGGTCCAGGGTTTGTTTCAGCTCAGCTTGGGCGTCAGTGGCATCCTTCATGCAAATTGCCATCTCACGGTTGGCCTTCACTCGGTTCAGCACCGCCTACGCTCGGGCATCAATTACCTCGGCTCTGACCTTCGAGAGGTCCGATTCAAGTTTCCCAATCATATTCGCTTGAACTTTGGCATTGTCTCGAAACAAGCAGAGTTGGAACTCGAGGGCAAAGACCTTGGCCGAAACATTCATCTCCTCCAAAGCTCGTGCCTGCACTTGAACCCTTAGATCCCCGCAAGCGATTCTGATGCAGTTGACGTTGCCTTTGAGGTAGTCCAGAGCCTATGACTTTTTTCACAACTAATATGACAAAGAAGAATCAGCCTCAAGATTAGGAAGGACCAAAAACACACACTACTGGAAAATTACCTGCTCCGCCAAATAACTCTCATAGTTTGAGCTCTGATGCGCCTCATGTCGCCAACACTATAGGTCGACTTCTTTCTCCTTGTTGAGGAGCCTATGGGACTCGCCCTCCTCCCGAATTTTCTGGATCTTGGCCCCTTGACGGAGCAGTTCCGACCTAAGCCCATCACAGGTCTGCGCAAAGAAGGATCAACAGAGGGAGGAAGGCATGGGATATGGGTAAAACTATGCATAAACTCACCGCGAAATGGAGCCGACGGACTTCCTCGAAGTCAAAGCACACTCCTACTGATTTTTTCTCTGCGGCCGTAGAAGAGCCAACCTCATGCATTTCATGCTCACCTGAAGGAACCACCGGCCGGGAATCAAGTGCTCCAGAGACAGCAGATTCGGGTAGCACCCCCTCCCTGGAGACATGAACCCGACCAGCGCCACCAAAAGCTCCTTCACATCGCAAGTTCAGATCTCCCTCGTTGTTATCGCCCCTTGAGCCAGAGGCCAACGGCTCCTTCCCTTTTTTAGAGCAATATTTCCTCATCCCAAAGATTCGTTCGATATCTACAAGCAGCAAATCCAGTACAAATTAGATGGGAAAATATTACCTCGGGCACATGACAGCAGGAGAAAATCAGCATGCGCACATACCTTGATGGTCCATTCCCCACCTGATATGAGACATAGCTCACCACCTACGTTCGTCGCAAGAGAATGGGTCACCAACCTCCGAACCTAGCCGGGCAGATCATGGACTTGACCCGGCGTCCACGAAGTTGCTGCAACAAGGGGAATATCATTGTTATTTGGCCGATTTTTGCCATGAACAAAATCTGAAAGAGCGACAAAGCGCCTTACATACGTGCATGATTCCACCCTTCGGGGAATGGCACAAACTCCACAGGAATAATATCGGTCAACCGAACTCGGACAAACCAGCTGGCCCACTCTCGATCTCCACCCTCTTCATCATCGATAACGAAGGGTGTGGGCGAATGACCCCTCAAGATTAGCAGGCCTCGATGATGAAAAGGCCGATATAGCCTGATGAGATGATCAAGAGTGAACTCGAGCTCGGATTTCTCCGCAAAGAATCTCATCATCAACATTGTTTGCCAAAACGACAGATGAATTTGTGCCAGAGTAACCTGATACTTCAAACAAATGTCAAGCACAACCCTATCATGGGGGTCAAATGCGAAAGGTATAGGTACACACTCAAGAACCCATCAGTAGAGTCCGCGATGCCTTCACCTGGGGCAAACACCCGCAGTATCGCCTCGCCATCTCCAAGTGTCCCTCTCTTATTAAGGACGCCGTCTCCAGAGAAAAACCCTTCAACTCTCCAGCACCGGGAACAACATTCTCCTCCCTTTGCAGTATCGGTTCCGAGGTGGTCGCCATGACTATGGTAGAAAAGACAAAATAAAGCAAAGGCGAGCACCAACGCTTTTTCGCACTTTAAAAGATAGGGAACCCTATGCCGAAACAGAAGAACAACTACCCAAAAAATAATGAAATCTCGCAAAAAGGCTAAAGGCACCCCACTTATATGCAAGAGGCAACAGCGAGTCCCCTGATTGAGGTAAGCTCCAGAAGCCAATGGCCTCGATACAAATCAACGAGTTAATAACCCGACCCAGAGAACATCTTCCAACAGACGGCAAGACTCGAGGGACCACGCACATTATCCCCATGCTCAAGCCAGCATTTCGCATCGGGAGCCCCTCTCCCCAAGAAACAAGGCCACGACAAACTCCAAAACATCGGTATCAGATGCAGGGCAAGCGCCCGGATTCGCGATCCCCTCTCTAAAAAAGTAAATCCTGGAAGCCCTGATCGCCAAAAGCTTCACCAAGGCCCAAAAAAGGCGCCCCAAACATAGGTGGGCTTCTCAAACGAAAGCCAACCTTATACTTTCTAAACCGGTTATTTACGTCAAAATCAACCTTAAATCGGTAGCGTCCCCGAAGGTCCCGAAAGTCGATACGAGATCTCCAAGCAAATTAGCAGCCCCCGATATATCGACCTTATCCGGTCGGTTCGCCATCAGTTTGAATCACGACAAAAAAGTTAGGGAAGAGCCTTGTCGATCAGTTGGAGACCGTGGCAAGCTCTCGCAATAGACTGTAGCGGCTAACAAAAAAACAGAAGACATTCACAAACCCCGAAGAGCGTAAGAGCATACAAATGTCAAAAGAGAAGCAGAAGTCATCAAAATAAATTCTCATTTATGAATTGTTTGAGTACAATAGCCCCCCATGGGTCACGGCGTTCGATAAAGTCTTAGCAGGGTCGTTGCATGCAAATTACAAAAACCCGCTAAGGGTCTCTACATGGAAGTAAAGAAGCAAAAAGGGCACATATAAGAAAGGTCAGAGTTCAGATACAAACTTTCAGCAATCCTCCTCGGCGTTGACACTTCCAAAAGCCACCATCCTTGGACACACAACCTTAAAGGGAAAGTCTCCAGGATCGCCCTCGGAAGCCTTGTCTCAGCTGTCCACTTTGATGTTGCCAAGGAAGAGCAACCAGGGAGCAGGGAGGGACGAAAAAATGCGACAGCTCTCTGAAGCTCGAGGATCCTCTTTAGCCAAGGAAACATCGAAGAGACAGCGGACCAAACAATCCTCAGTCTCGCTTGCACGGCTACTTCAAATACACTTCTTCGACCATCAAGCCGTGCAATCTACCGGCTCGGGGTAGAGTTACATGTCGAGTCAGGGTGTAAAGGTAAGCAGCGATGGATATTCCGAGCCCCCTTTTGAGCAGTGGTACATAATCTGAATGGCCTCCTACGCGAAGGTGAAATTAACTCCCCATCCATCACCATCTTAGGCCAACAGTAGCAGGAGCAACCAACATGCCAACGACCGTAGCAATATTGGGATAGCGTGTTTATGTTCAAAGGGAGGCCCCAGCAGATGGCCTCGACGCCGCCCGGAAGAACTCCTCCAAACAGCCTGAGATAGAAAGCTTCCATTGTGGTGGTCAAAGGTAAAAGAAGATGATGAGAAGGAAAAAGCGAAAGCATGCCAACGGAAGTGCTGAGATGGGGGAAGCAATGTCACAAAATGCCCTCATTTATATAGGGGAAGAAACGACACGATCATCAAGGCTCTGGAAGATTGACCGGTGGAGGCAATTACTACTTTCTTGAAAAAACGAATCGATAGTAGTACTTTTTCTACAAGGAGCGGAAATGACAGGGCATCGAATAGAGATCTATGAGATACGCCATATGTTACAGAAGATTACATTGCGATCCGAATCACCAATGTAGCATCGCCAAAAGGAGCTCGAGGAGTCGAGTGTCAGAATCATTTCTCATCACTTCGTCATGGGAAATGCGGAGACTATCTGTACGTGGCAAAATCAAAAGACTTGATTTTTCGCTATCGAGACATTTTGAAAGCTTCTTCCCGAGATCCCGAGGGCGGGAGGCTGCGTCCGAGTACTTAGCCTCAGGGCTCGTTGAAGTTCAACTCAAAGAAAGCAAGGTCCGAGGTCGGGATAAAATGGGAAGTCTCCTAGGCACATGGCTGCTGTAGATATGTGATTTTTGACCCTCCCCAAGATTTTTCATCTTTTAGCGTAAAATATTTAGTTTAGGTCTAATATAGCTATTTCAGCTAATTTTGACTCTTTTACGTTATTTTGTCACAAAAATGAAAAATACAAAAAAAAGATATATAAATTTTAGTTTATGTATTTCTCATAAACTGGAAATAAAAATATACAAAAATAGTACTTTATATTTTTATCTTTATATAAAAACAAAAATTACAAAAAAAAAATAGTTTTATTAATGTTTTGTAGCCATTTTGAACTTGAAAAATACAAAAATAGTACTTTATATTTTTATCTTTATGTAATTTCGAAAATTACAAAAAATAGTTTTATTAATGTTTTGTAGCCATTTTAATCTTTTAAAAATACAAAAAATAGTACTTTATATTTTTATCTTTATATAAAACCAAAATTACAAAAAAATAGTTTTATTTTAATTGTTAGTCTCATTTTAATAGTTATTTTGCTTACGTAGGATTAATTTAATAACATCGTGTTCTTATTCTCGGTTCCGGGCAAAGAATAATATTTGGGTTCAAACTACCCGTTTTTAGCCTAATTTTCGGACTTAGTCCATAATAATCCGAGTCCACCACACGTAGGGGACACACATGTAGGACACTTCACATTTTAGAATACATACACATGCTAACACATGCTAACACATGGTCTTCACATTTTTTGAAAACACTTAGCCCCATCATATATTACACGGACAGAATACACACGGAGAGGGGATCAGATTTTTGGGAACGAAAAGACAATACACAATATACACATAACACATTTTGACACATTTTGGGGGGCTCACATTTTGGAGGAAAATATAAACACAATACACAATACACATTACAGAGATACACAGAGAAAGCTCACGTTTTGGAGAAAAAACACACTATTCATCCATCTTCTTCAGGAGGAAAAAATCGCACAACCAGCTCCAAAAACAGCCTGCTTCGTCCGCCATCTCCCTCACCAAATGACCCCTCTCGTCGTCACAAACCAACCATCGAACACCATAGCCAAACGACCCTCAACCAGTAACGAACCTGCCCATCGCTAACCATCGTCCAAACGACCAGTTCGTCTTTACCCTCTCGACAGCCTTCACGTCAAAACCACCATTTCCGTCGACCTTCACGCTCATCTTCGTCGACGAACCATCCAACTACTGTTCATCTTCCAGGGAGGTTTGAACTTCATCTTCTTCATTTTAAAAAAAAAAAAGAAAAACCCATCATCTTCATCATCTTCATAATCAAAAACAATGAAAAAACCCTATATAACACCACTCCTCACCTGTCCGTCGACCACCCTCAACCAAACGACTCTACCTCCATCGCACACCAGTGAAACGACCAGCAGTCCCCCAAACGACGAACCTCTATCGACCACCCTTTCTGCTCCATCTTCTTCATCGTAAACCAAGCCACTCAGCTCACGTCGCTATTGACGCAACAGCTGCCCCGTCGTCCATCCTGCAACACCACGAACAGCCTGTCAAGGGCGTTGAGAGAGAAGGTGAGCGTCAAGGTCGTTGACAGTCTTGGTTCGAGTTTTCCATTTCCGGTCAGAGGTTCATCGAGGTCCGGCATGTCGAGCTTTTATTTGGCATCGAACAAGGTACGTTAATGTTTCCGTATTGGATTTACGCTTCGGCAAGTTTGGAAAAGTTTGGTATATTGTAGCTGAGCACTTTTCTGCATTTGTGTATGAGAATGCAAATATTGAAGTCTACTTATTCATGATTTCTTATGTGTTTGAAAAGCAAAGCTTTATTTTGCTACTTGATCCTAAGTTTACTGAGATTAACTTTTGTATTTGAGTTGATTCTTTGTCTTCTTATGCCCTGAACTTAACAAACAATTGATTAAAAAGTATGTAATTTTATAATAATGGCAATAGTATACATAAGAATTTTGAGCTAATGGAACGCTCTTTATCTTTGGAATCTCGACTTTGACGGGTTGGAATGTTGGATTAATATCAGCACTATTTGGAATGGGAAACTAGTTATTTTAATTGAAATTTGGTTGTTATAGTATTTCATTCTTATGGGTATGGTACTTTAGAAATCGGGGCGTGCCAGTTAGCGAAGGTCCATGGTCCTCGCAAAGTAGAAAATCGTAGTTGCCTTAGATTCGCTCTTTTAAAAATAATGAATGAGACGAGCCTCGACAAACAAAAATACCTAAGCCGCGGGGCCCTCTATATGTGTTTGTAAAATTACTTAGATTTCGGGGTGGGCAGTTTAGAAAAATTTCACGGCCTTACCTAAAATAATGATACGTTAGTCGCTTTAGGCGCGTCTTTAATAATTTACTTTCTTAAACTTGGGTACACATTTATGTGACCCAAATCCAAATCTCAACGGAGTCGAAATGTGTCGATAACCACGGGTACATTGATGTGATGTGGTTCGAGATACGTTTTCACAACGTTGCAATTCTTTGTTAAAATAATAATAATAATAATAATAATAATAATAAAAGCGGCTAAAAGTTAAAATTTGCACATAAGTTCATGATTGTTAAAAT
>MU710700.1:0-16177 GCA_026770625.1 Nicotiana glauca | reverse complement strand
CCTAGACTCGTCTCTCTCACCCTTAAACTCCCTCGTCGCCTCCGCCGCCCGCTGCCCGCCGAAAATTGCCCACGGCAGCAGCCAAACCCGCTCAAAACTACACCTTTGAATCTCCTCCATTCCCCCATCCCAAATCCCCAATCCGTTCAACACAAATCCCCACGAAGCCCCTCAAATACCCAATCAGAGAACTGAGCCCTAGTTCCCTAAATCCAAATTCAACGGGGCTTTCAACATTTCTAGGTTATAATGGCCTTCAATCGTATGTTTTCACACGAAAACACACGATTAAAGGTTGTTCTGGTCAAGAGAGTCAAAGAATTTCCAAGCTATTTCAAGTCCGTCCATGGCTCAAGGTATCTCTATGGTTTTCTTTCATTTTTCCTCTTTTACTGTCCTCTGTTTCTCTTTTTCTTCTGGATTTCTTTCTTTTGTTTTTCCTTTTCATACGCGTGGTTAGGTTTTGAGAAGCCTCATTCTTAGTTAGTTAGTTTAAATAGCTTGTGTATTGGTTGGTAATAATAGTTCAAAAATCGGTTAAATAAAGAAGGAAGAGGCTCGATTTGCTCATATTTTTGTCTATTTCATTTTGATTCAGAAATGTTGGTTTGAATATGTTTGGGTATTATTTGGTTTTGTTTTGGTGCTAAGGATTAGAAAAATTGGATCTTTGTTTCGATTTGGGCCTGAGGCTCTTTTCAAAGTTTGAGACTCCGTAAACAATTACTCAAGGGTTGTCAAAATTTTTGCTTAATCTGAATTAGGAAATCAAAAAGCCCAATGGAGATTTGAAATGGGTTTTTAGTAGACCCATCGAATTGGGTCAGCTGGGCCCAGTTAGCTTGACCTTGACCTGGTTGGTTCTAGGGTAGTTTCAGGATCTTTAAAGGGTAGTGTAGGCAATTTAGCTAAAGAATCTTTTGGTTAACTGGTTTAGAAGCTTCTAGTAGGGGCCTTTTATAGAATTTTAGATTTTAACTTGAGTAACAAGTCAGAAAATGGGGGATTAATTAGCAAAAAATAAAACTTGAAATGGGCTATAATTGAAATAAAATATTTGAGAGCTGCCCTACTAGCCTTACCTATAAAGGCATGTTTCCTTTGAATGCAGACCCAAGAGATAAATATTATAAAAAACAAAAGACGGTTGAAGTGTTAAAATAATCATTATTTTATTGAACATTTTCGAAGATTTTTGAAGTTTTTATCCTGGAATGATTGCTGATTCTGCTATCCAGAGGGATTAAATTTGAGTGTTGAAAGTTTGGGGTGAAGTTGCTTGGTTTTGTTCAATTGGGACATTTTCCACTGCTTCATTCTTACTTTTTTTGGTTCGATTTGGTATTGCTGATGCTGGATCTTGCTACTGCTTTGTTGTTCCCTCGCCCTTGTTTTCCTTTTCAATTTTCAGGTACCAACTCTTGAAACTCAACAGTTTGTGAAGTTTGATTTGCTGAATGGAAAATGAAAAACAGTTTTGAGGCATAACCTTAGCTCGTTTCGATAATTCATGTCATGATTACTTAGATTTATTCTTAGCTTGATGTGTTTAACTGTTTGCTTGAGTCTTAGCATGATAAATAGTTTTTTTTTATTGTAGCCAATTTGTAATGTTATGAAATTTGGACAGCAATTTGCTTGGTTAGGCTACTATGAAAGTCTGTTAAAATAGACTACATCAGGCATTTCAAACTATTAAGTTCCCCTTAATTTGTTGTCTCATAACTGGTAGTATATGGGTGATGCTATGTTCATAAGATTGGACGGTTAATTTACTTATTTTCCCTAGAAGTTGTTGAAGACCTAAAGGTCCTTTGGCTGGATTAGGCTACATTTTGCTCATGTATTTAAATGATAGAGAAGTCTATGTGTTGATTATCTATGACTTCAGCTTCTTCTTTCAATGAATTCGTGTTGTTTGTTGAAGCCTAGTAATCTGCATGCTAGGTTCCTTTTGAAATTGAGAAGAGCTTGTCTAAATTGTAATTGCTAGGTAGTAGCTAGTTTAAATGATGAAATGGGTTACATATTGTGCTAATTCTTTAAGTTTAAATTGTCATTACGATGTTGGTCTCTCTTGCAATTATTGACATGGAAAGCACTGGATTGAGTTATAATATGAGCCCGACCAAGTTCCATTTGCTGAGACTGTTTTAATTGGGCCTCACGTTTTGGCCCAATTACATCCTTCGTTTGTTGACAACATAGCAACTTGGCGGTTGTCTTTAGTTTGGGCCTCACATTTGCAACATGGCGCTGGGCTGCCTTGGGCCCCGGATTGAAACAGTAGTTGGACTCACTCTTTTTTAGTTTGGACTTCAGCAAAATCCATCATTAATTGTTAGGTTTTCCATTTCCTTAATCAAGTTCCGTTAAGAATTTGAGGCGAGCCATCCTAATAACATGAACAATTATGGCCTTCCTGAATTAGTATAGAAACCTTAAATTAAAATAAATTAAGGTGTGCCGCACAAAAATTAAATGACAATTGTGTAGATCTCATTTTAATTAGCTTTAATTCAACCTTAGAATTCGAGGCGTGCCATTTAGCAAATTCTATGGCCCTCGCAAATCGCAAACGCGTAGTTGCTTTAGGCGCGTATTTTAATAATCTACTTTCCTAAACTCGGGTGCACATTTATGTGACCCAAATCCAAATCTTAACGATGTTAAAATATGTCAAAAACCAAGGGTGCATTTGTGTGACGTGGTTCGAGACGTGTATTAATAACGTTGCAATTTTTTCTAAAAAATGAATAAAAGCGGTTAAAACTAAAATTTTCACATAAGTTCGTAATCGTTTAAAATCAGATATCAAGCCGAATATAACAGTTGAGCGACCGTGCTAGAACCACAAAACTTGGGAATGCCTAACACCTTCTCCCCGGTTAATAGAATTTCTTACCCGGATTTCTGGTTCGCAGAATGTATAGCAGAGTCAACTCTAATGCTTGACCACTAATTTTGCTTTGAATTTCGAGAGAATCTTCACGCATGAACCGCATTTTAGGATCACCACATGCAAAATTCACATCAAGATTAGCAAGATACTTGACTGTATCTTTCCGAATTCGTAACTTCCTAATTGTACCTCTGCTACCACTACCACCAACACCATTACTCGTTCGCACACCCTTAACCATTTTTGCAAAATCCATCTGTATATTTTTGTTGTCATCTACCGTCAAAGCATCGTCATAATCTTCTACCTCTACCTGGGCAATCCAAGCCTCTCTTGCTGAAGCAGCAGCCGCAATTAATGGAGCACTGCTTATTTTTATATCAAAAACCCAAGAGAATGATATAATTAATTCTAATAAATTTGCTCAGACGCTCCCATTTGGTCTATATGGGAGAAATTTAAAAATAGTCAGATTTACAAGTGGTGATTCAAAAATAGCCACAGTTTCAAAAGTAATTATAATTTAGCCATTTTTCATGTAAAGATAAATATGAATGAAAATACTGTTCAAATTTCGAAAAATACTCCAGTATAGTATACTGAAACTCCAGTATATAATATACCGCTCCAGCATAATATGCAGGAAGTTCATACACAAGTGCTCCAATCTCCAGTATATTTTGCTGGAAATTTCCGTGTGCTGGAGTTCCAGCATAATATGCTGGAAGTTCATATATAGGTGCACTGATCTCCAGTACATTATACTGGAACTTTTCGGGTGGTAGTAAAATAGTGGCTATTTTTCAATGAATTTGTAAACGCTGGTTATTTTTAAATGACCAGTCCGAAAATTGGCTAGCCCGTTCTATTTTTACGGTTTATATAAGCTCTTAGAGCCAAGATTGAATTGAACTCGGAAAACAAATTAAATTGGGATTAGTATTCCTTATTCGTGTTTATTTAGGAAGATTTGGGAGTTAATTGGGAGCCGCAAAGAAAATCTCACTTTATACCCATTAAGCCCAAATTATTTGTCCTTAAATACTTAAATCTAAATTATTTACTTTTCCTACCTATGCAACCAAAACTATTTCCCGGCAAAATTTAACGTTACCTCTGGAGAAACCTTCAGACGAACACGGGTGATGATTCACTTTGGAACATGACTTTCTTGTCTGTCTATAGCAGTCACCTTTCGATTTTTTGGGAATACTTCTCCATTACTGATTGCTATTTTGTCTTAGCCACTAAACCAATTGACCATGTCTTTCTCTACATTTTCTTCTTCTTCTTCTTGGCTCACCATTTTTATGTTCCTCTTCTTCTTATTCCTCATTTTACCTTCCTCCAATTCTTCGCTCAACTCTCCATCCATCAATGCCACCCTCTGATGACAGCCCCAACAACTCACCGTTAACTACTATGCCAAGACTTGTCCTAAAGTTGAAATTCTCGTTGGCTCAGTAACCTCCCAGATGTTCAAAGATGCCCCTGCCTCTAGCCCTGCCAACATTCGCCTATTATTTCATGATTGCTTTGTTAAAGTGATGCTATTATTTTGAAGATGTATTGTTTGATTCGACGTGGTGCTATAAAATATTTCTTATAGTATCCTCGAGTAAGCTTTCCAGATCTAAACTTTTATGTGTATTTGAATATCCACCACTGTTGGGCTTGAAGCTCAATTTTATTTTGGGAAACTTACACAAATGTCCCAAATAAATCTTAATTTACCAACCTCTAGCTGTTAGTCATAGACTTACCAAAACTAGCCAACAAAAATTGGAAAACCAAATAATAGGGTTCTTTCTCTCAAAGAAACACATGCAAAAATCACCTTTCATATTTTTAAGCGTGATTAGCAACGTTAGATACAAGACGGAAAGTTCATGGAAGGGGTAGCAAATAAGATGATAAAATATAAAAATCTATACATTATTACAAAAATCTAAACAAAAAAGGAACCTTTTCAATGGGTATAGTTGAAATTCATTGAAAATATATAGATAAGTTATACAAAATTTGAGGAAGATTGGAGGTGATTTGGACTGGTTTTGTATCAAAATTTGTAACTAAATCGAGTTCAAAAAAGTCTTATGTGACACATGTATCAAACATGTATCATGCATGTATCTATACATGGATATACATGTGATACACAATTGATACAAATATGATACATATGTGATACACATATTATTTTTTATCATGCTCAGCTTTTACTTCGAATTTTCAATTCAAACCACCTCAAAACTTCACCAAATCATCCCAAAACTGAGATTCAAGCTCCTTAAGTTGTGTCTAATCTATTCTAATAACACCCACTCAAAATAAAGCAAAAATTTGATTTTTTTTTTTGCATAGCTAATTGGCTAATTTGGCTAATATTAGTAATATTTTATCAATTGACCAATTTTTGTAATTAGCTATTTATAAATGGACATAGATGGTAATTTCCCTTTTATTTTTGAAGATTTCTTGTTTGATTCAAAGTGGGTGTTGTTAAATATTGCTTACAGTACCTTCTGGAAGTTCATACTGAAATTTGATAGTATTTGGAGCTAATTTGAGGTGATTGAGATCGAAATTTTCAGTTGAAAATCGAAGAAGAACACAGGTACAGTATATTGCTATGGTATACAATATGGTGTAGGAGTATATAGCTATACTGCAATAGTATACTATTATAGTTTACAATATACTGCAACGGTATATTGTAATAATCAAAGAAGAACACAATTACCTAACAATATACTGCTACAGTATAAGAGTATATAGTTATACTGCAACAGTATACTATTAGTATACAATATATTATTATAGTATATTGTAATAATATGTTGTAACAATATGCTGTAATAATATACAATATACTAATAGTATACTTATTACTCGTAAATTCACTTGCCTTTTCCTTTTTAATTTGTTTTAAGCTTTTGCCCAGCGTGAGGGGCAAATTGAAAATACAAAAAAAAAAAAAATTATAGTATGCTATATAATGTAACGGTATACTCTTACAATTAGATCCTTTTAGAATTTTTTGAAATTTTTTATTGACTACTGATATTTTTTCAGTTTCATAATTGAACTAATTTTTTTAAACTCTTTGCGTACAATTATATACTCTATTGGTATAACTATATACTATAGTGGTATCATATGTTAGTTAATATTTTTTTGTTGTATTAGCTACATTTAATTGGTATACAATTTGATTTTTCTTTAGTAATAATATAAAAACATAATAAAAATAGTAAAAACAATAAATAAAATTAGATTATCAAGAGAAAAAGAATATAAAAAGAAAGAAAGAAAGAAGTTAAATGAAATTAGAAAAGGAAAAAAGAAAAAAATAAGAATAAAACGAGAAAAAAAGAAAAGGAGAGAAGAAAAAAGAAAAGAAAATAAGCATAGAAATAATAAAGAAAAAATTCCCAACAAAACCTACTATGGGTAGGTATTGTAATTAGTTTATGGGTAGAAAAATAAATGGGTAGACAAGGGTAAATAATTTTATTTTTGTGGGTAACTGTGTCAAAACCCCCACAAAATTCCTAGTCCGTACAATGTTTTAAAAGGCGGGGGCGTGAGATGAGGCGTTTTACCTCTGACGAGACGAGACGTAAGCCCTGAGACATGGGGCGTAAATCCCACAGATCTTTAAATTTTTACTAATTTCAAGAATTTTAAGACAGTATAAAATAAAAAATAATTATAAAATTATGTTAAAATCACAAAATTATACAAATGATCTATTTAAAAATATTTATAAATTATAATTCAACTAGGAATAATACGAAAAGTACGACATATCTCATAATATACAAATTAGTTGCAACGTCGTTACAGCTCAAATATCAAAAGTAATGTATTCGATAAGAAATCGTATATGTAGCTCTTAAGGAGTAATGAATCTTGAAAGAATTTCGATATTATAATTTGATATTTTTCTTAAAATACTCTTTTTTTTTAATATGCTTTGTATTTGAAAGAGAATTTATATAAAAATATAATTCACAATTTAAATGTGATTATCAAACATCGTTCATTTATAAGTTTCAACAAGTTCATAAAGTGACACATAATTCACCATATATTACCATGATAACTAATTATTTGTAAATAGTTACTAATACTGAGCTATTAAATTAATAAGTATTGTATCTCATAAACATAAAAAAAATATTTTAAAAAAAGTTATAAAAGAATTATGGACTATTATATAATAAAAACCTCTGTTTTAAAAGGCAGAATTGGGACTCGCCCGGGGCTCGCCCCAGGGCAGAGCACTCATAAAATGCCCTGGAGCTTATGTGTGGGGCTTACCTCTATGAGGTGAGTTTTTTTTTTTCTTTAGGCAATTAATATCCAGGACTTAAATAAATTATTTTTATGTTTCCTTTAGTATATTAAGACCAAAATTAAAAAAAAAAAGAGAATTATTTTATTATTTCTTTAAAAGATTTTTTTAAGGTGGTAACTCCAAAATCCAAAAGATTTTCTTTTGAGTTGTTTCTTTGGGGAAATTAGTGAAAAATAAAATGCTCTTTATTTTTATTAGAACTTTAGGATATTGTACATAGAAAAAAAACATACTTTATCTTTTGTTTATCATTAGAAATTCTTATTTAGGCAATCAAAATTGAAATCCAAAAATATTTTGTTTTATCTTCTTCATTGCTCATTTCGAAAATTTGCATCAGGATATTAAAAAAAAAAAATCAAAATATTTTTCTTTGGTTTATTCTTTAGATTTTCTTCTTTAAAAAAAAGAAAGAATCAAAAAATATCTTTCTCTTCTAGAGTTTTTTCTTAATAGAGCATTTGTTTCAAAAGAAAAAAAATATGCCCATTAAGTTTGAGTTGAGAATAGGTCATAGAACATTAAGTCTAGAAAATTCAAAAAGAAAAAGGATTTGCTTCTTTTATTTCTCTTTTATCATTAGAGTAGTCGTTAAAGAAAAAGAAAGAAAAAATATCAGTTTGTTTACTTTATTCTCGATCTTCCAGAACTACGCAAAAATCTAATTCATGTGGGGTTACGATACGTAGGCAACCTACATAAGGTTCGATCGAATCATTTTCTTATTATTAAAAGAAAAAAAAAGAAATAAAAAAGAAAGGAAAAAAAAAGAGAAAAGAAAAAAGGTGTAATTATGGGACGTGAAAATAAGAGGAAAGAAAAGAGTGATAATTAGGGAAAAAAAAGGAAGCAAAATGATCAAGCAAGTGCTAGAAAAGCAAAGAAAAGAGAGGATTGAAATGAAAAATTGGGATGATGCCAACTGAACTTCGTACGCTCGAAGCCATTTTAGAACCGATAACTGTGACTAGGTGCATTGCACGCAATGTGAGATTTTTGCTGTTAAATGCCCTAACGCTAACGTGATGGCTTCATTTTGTTATATTCATAGCAGAAAGGTGGTTGGTTTGTTGTTTTAAAGTGGTAATTTCTTTCTACAAAACAAAGTCAAAAGGCAATGGCAGACAACAACAAAATCGGGTTGGTTGATACCGGGGCCCGAAAGCACCGCTTGCCCACGGGCTTCAAAGTGCCAAAATTTAACTTGTATGATGGGTGTGGAGATCCGGTAGCTCACCTGAGGGTCTATTGCAGTAAAATGAGAATTGTTGGAGAAAAAGATGACTTGATGATGGCATATTTCAGTAAGAACCTGACTGGGGTAGCTTTAGACTGGCATACTCATCAAGATGTTAGTAAGTGGCATACATTGGGCGACCTGGCCCAAGATTTTGTGTGGCGCTTTCAATACAAATCAGGCGTTACCCTAGACCACTCCTCCGTATCTAAAATGGAAAAAAGCCGGAAGAAAGCTTTAGGGAGTTTAGGCTCAGATGTGGGGAAACAAAGGCAGAAAGGTGATTTCGCGCCCATCGGAGAATCCTACACAAGTTTGTTTGAAAAGTTAAAGCATTCTGGCCTGATTGAGCCGCTTCTCGGATATACTCCACACTCATATGCAAAAGGCTTTGATCCTGCTGCGCGGTGCATGTAGCACTCTAATGTTCAGGGGCATAGTATTGGAGATTGTCGCTCTTTGAAAAGGGAAATAGAGAGAATGATTCAAGAAAGGGTAATTATGGTCAATGACAGTGACAGGGAGCATGCAAATCCTCTTGGGAACTTGTTGATTAAAGATGATAATCATTTTGGAAGTATTGATGCGAAACTCAATGGCTAAGATGACGTGCTTGGTAATTGGGAAGACGCTCCATTTCTTAGTCAGCCACAGTGGAGTTTGGTGGTTTATTTTGTTGTCATTTCTGTTGTCCGGGTTATTTCAGGGTTGTAATCCGGATATTGTCTTGTGACTCAAACCCTTCGATCCTTTTATTTTGCCTGTTTTGTTTAGTCGTAGTAACTCGGTTAGTGCTGTCTAAGTTTGTTCCAATGTTGTAACCCCAGTCTAGTTTGCTTGGCTTGTTGTTCTAACCGTTTCATCACCTGTCTAATGCAATTTCCTGTTTTTGTTATTTCTAGCCAAATTTTTTTTGTTTAGTTCTCTTTTCTTTTTATAATTCTTTTCCTATTGGCTCTAGTGATATGACATGCATGCGTAATTCTCAGCCCGAGCTTGAAAGTTAGTTTAGTCATGAAACATTGAAACAATTTTGAATACATAGGGACATTTGGAAATAAGTAAAGCACATCGAGATCATTTGAAGCCCGAACCATGCGAAACTAAGGCATATAGAACATAAAGAAACCCTAAAGGCAAGTTTGCCAAATTGTCAGGGGCCGTTCGTGGTACCGAGGTTGTTGTCCAATGGTGTTAGGTAATTGACAAATGTAGAAGGCAAATGTGTGGATATGGTTATTAATTCTGGTGCAATCAAAAGATATTACGTATGTTTTCCTTAGTTTGTTTAATTTTGCAGTTTGTACTTGGCATGTTTCGGAGACTGGGATAACGAAGGCATTTTGTTCTGCTATCTAAACACTTTATCCTTCGTTGCCCCATTTGAGCCTTACTCAATTTCTTTCGTACCCCTCTTTTGGAATCAGCAGCAAAGATCATAAACACAAGCGTGGAAGATAAGTAAAGGAAAAAGAGAAAAGAAAAGAATGAAAAAATAAGAAAAAGAAAAGAGAAGAAAAAGAAAAAAAAAGAAAAAGAAAAACAACAAAAACAACAAAACAACAAAAGAGAAAAGGAAGAAAGAAAAGAAAACGAAGAGAAAGAGGAAGAAAAGAAAAGAGAAATCACAACGACAAAGCAATTCATATGGCCTGAACTACGTTTGACTTGATCCCGAAAGGGTACGTAGGAAGTCTCTCTCTGAGGTTCAGTCACACCAAAATAAAATTCCAAAAGCCCCCAAGAAGGAAACTGGGGCAGAAGTTGTGGTTGTTGTGGGAAATCGGATTCCAAAAGTTGAAATGTTGAACCCATGTTTGAATTGTTTTGAGCCTTTGATATCCTTTCTTTCTAACCCTATCCGTAAGCCAAAGTTACGGTCCAAAGAAAGACCTTCTNGGGTATCCCAAGGCGATGAAAGCTGAGAGAAATCAAAAATGAGAGAGTCTTATTGGTGAAAACCTTCACAGGCACCATAAGGCGATGATGAGTTAAGAGAAAAGACCAAAATGAGAGAGGCTTGATGGTGAAAACCTACGGGCACCGCAAGTCAAATAAGGATTGTGAATCAGATCGGGCAAGCAGGAGCATTGAAGCCCAGTTTCACGGCGAAAAGGTACAACAAGAGCTGAACAATTGGATTTGCTAAACAGAACAAGCCACAGGTGCATGTCAAGGTCATTAGTGTCGGTATCCACATCCGATAGGTTTCTACTTAGTAGTTTTCTTGTCAGGAATCATCTATTTCATTGTCCTCCTACTATGTTCCTTTTTTCCTGTTTACTTCCTCATCTTGAGTCTGTCCGGTTATAACAAGTGAGAAATGACTTCAAAGTCTGCCACTAAGCTTTCCAATTGAACAAAACGGGATCTGGTGAACACATCAAGGCATCAAGTCAGGAGAAAACAACAGGCACAATGAGTTGGCCACAATTAACATGCTTTGGGATCCATGTGAAATACAAGGGCATGGTACGTATCAATTCAGGAACAATGCAACAGATGAAGGATGTTTGGTGAATGGATCGGAGATATCTTTCGTGTTAAGGGTGACAAAGAAAAGGGGTTAGTAAGGTCTTCAAGTGGGAATCAGTTATCACAATAAATTCAAGGCCGAAGCCAGTGGTTAAGTTAAGAAAAAACATCATATACACGAAGTGGGGACAATAGACATGCCGTGGGATTCATATGAGACATAAGGGTTGGGGAGATGTCAGTTCATGCAATGCAACAAATGGAGAATATCGGGCCGCCTCGAAGTTCAAGGCCACAAACCAACCACCACATTTTAAACTCACAAGTTTTCTTTGTCTGAAATAGGAACAAAGCAGTGCAAGAAGGTCGGTTCAACAATAAGAAGGAAATGAAAGGAACAAAAGGAAGAAGAGGAAAGCCGACACAAGGGAAGTTTCTCAAATCTTGGCCCTTGCCGGTCTTGCTAGTGTGCATAAAATGCTGCCATTGCTTTTCACATTTTTCCTCCTAGGATAAAAGTCCTAGTCTGATGGATTTTCCTCCATTTAGAGAATCTTAGTCTGATGAAACTTTCTCCTAAGATAACAAGATAACAAAAACCTAGTCCGATGAATTTTCCCCTAGGGTCTGAATCTTAGTCTGATGAATCTTTCTCCTAAGATATAAAACCTAGTCTGATGAATTTTCTCCTAGGATAAAAACCTTAGTCAAATGCTTTTACTCACAGGAGACATACATTCCAATCAAGTCTTTAGTTTTGCTCTCACCATCGCATTAATAGCTTAGGTAACAACTCACAAGTCTGCCCAGCCACTAAACTGGGGCAGAAAATTTTCTTTGTTTGTTTATTTTGTTGAAGCCAGGAGCCCACCTGGAGAACAAGGGAATACTTTTCAAGCTCAGTAATCAGAAGCCCGCATGGAGAACAAGGGAATACATTTCAAGTTTTAGCAGTCAGGCGCCCACCTGGAGAACAAGGGAAGTACAATTCAAATTTTAGCTTTTAATTTTTAATATTTGATAACATGTTGTACCCAGCCACCAAACTGGGGCAGAAAATTTTCTTTGTTTGTTTATTTTGTTGCAGTCAGGTGCCCATCTGGAGAACAAGGGAATACTTTTCATGTTTCAGCAGTCAGGCGCCCACCTGGAGAACAAGGGAAGTACAGTTCAAATTTTAGCTTTTAAAATATTGGGTAACATGATGTGCCCATCCACCAAACTGGGGCAGAAAATAGTCTTTGTTTGTTTATTTTGTTGCAGTTAGGAGCCCACCTGGAGTACAAGGGAATATTTTTCAAGCATCAGCAATCAGGAGCCCGCCTGGAGAATAGAGGCACATATTTCAAATTTCAGCAGTCAAGCATCACTCGGAGAAATTGCAAAACATCTCCAATCAATGCAAGGAAAGAATACAAGTTCAAGGCAACACAAGAGCAAGTCTGAAGATATAGATATGACCTTTTTGTAATTCATAGATCATAGCTTAGGCTAGCTTCTTTTATTTTAACACGGTGTAATAAGGAGGTCAGCGAGCAGTAGCAGCAGCAACAGCAGTGAAATCACAGCTCCTGGTAGTCCCAGCTACCAAACCTTCCCGAACTAGACTGATCTAATTCCTGTTTAGCCCAGGATATGTAGGCAACCTCTGAAGCAGGGTGCGGTCAACTCTATCAAAATGCTTCACATGGAATATTCAAACAGGCAAAAATTGCTCATATTTGCTCACTTATCTTTGCCCGAAAACCTTTTATGTTTCCGAGCAGAGAGGGGCAGCTGTGAGCACGTGATTTTTGCCCGATATATGAATTGTTCCCAAAAATTCAAAAAAATTAATTTTTTTTTATTTTACAATTTTGTGAATTTTGTGATAATTGTTTGTATTTTATTTATGCATTTTAATTCATACGAAAATACAAAACTATCTTGCATTTTTTGCATTTAGGATTTAACTTTGCATTTTAGGATTAATTAACATATTAGTTGTTTTATAAAGATGGAAAAATCACAAAAATAGCTTAATTTGTACTTTTAATTCTAGCTTTGATTTTGAGTAGGTTTCCTGTTAATTTGTTTTTGTAATTATGTTAATTATCATTTTTAGGTTTAATTAGTTTTGAATTTAATTAATTTTTGAAAAAAAAGAAAAGGAAAAAAAGGAATTAAGATGAATGGGAGATAAAATAAAAGAAGAGGAAAGCTGAAAATTAGGTTTTTTTTTAATTCTAATCCGCCAAGCCCAAATTATTTCCACCCGAGACCCGGCCCATATACCCCTAAACCGTGGCCCATCTCCACAAAATACATGAACGGATGCATACAGACCTAAGACTCAAAATCCATAATCCGAAACGCTACTGTTCTTCTTCTCCAAAGAAGAACTCGAAGCCAACCCCTATTTCAGCCCAAATCCAAGCGAGTGAGCCTCAGATTTCTCCCCACGCGTTCCCCTCTCTCCTCGTCACCACAATGTAACGGCTTCTGAAAAATAGAATATTACATTCAGAGATTTCTTGCGCGTTGTTTAGCTCCAGATCGATTCGCTGCATAAATGGGGGTCGTGAATGGATGAAAATCAATCCCCGCCCTCCATCTGTCCAAAGAATCGTTCATAGAAAAGAAATTGCAAAGCATTTTGGAGGGGTGTGTGGAAGGTTCGAGAAGAGCTACAAAGGCTATATAAGGTGAGTTTTTTCAGAAATTAGGGGATTTTTTTTTTATTTTGGGAAATTTAGGAGGAGATATTTAGGTCAGAATTTCTTTTGGTAGAGAAAGGGGGTGAGGGTTTTAGTTTTTATTTCACAAGTTTTTCTTTCTTCTGATTTCGTTCATATAAAAAACATAGAAACAAAAAGAAATGGCAGAGTTTTTTTCGGTTTTGCTCAAATCTGAATAATGCACTTTAGTTCCTGATTTCTGAATTCTTCTCTTGGAATTGATTTGAACTTGAGGGAAGTGAACTGAGGTATGTTGAATGCTAGTGAGGTGCAAATTCGTCGATTTTGAATCTGTTCTTATTTTGTTGTTTTGCTCGTTTGCTGCTACCTGAACTCCAATGCCGGATTTGTTTGTAATAGCTTTCGAGCAGAAATAATTAAAACTCTCATTCAGGTTCACTTCTCGATTCCTATTTACTTTCTTCAGTATTTGATTTAAAACATGACGAGAATTTGGGTTTAGCTGGTTTAGAAACTGTGTAAATCTCTGTTGCTGTAAAGGTAATGTGTTTGAGAGTAGTTTGGTGATCGCCAAGCATGTTCTAAAGCTACTCTGTGTTTGCCTGCAATTTTCATGCACATCTGGTTTGTTTTGTTTGATTTTCAAACATGAATGAGCTCTCTGAAATTGTTCTCTGGTATTAGCCATCTGACATCAAGTCCATGTGTTCGCTATGTTATGCCTCAAGATTATAATGCAATTTGGAGGATTATTTCATGAATTTTCTGCTGAAACTTTATTCGTGTGTGTTTGCGAGTTCAAGCTAGGATCTGTTTTAAAATTTTGAAATCTGGCATTGTTGAATCCAGTGCTTTCGGTCTGCTGCTTAAGCATTTTACCCCTTCCCCATTTTGAGAGAGCCACAGCGCTGCTCTTTGTCTTCTTCACAAGAGAGAGATCACAAAGCTGTTGTAGTATGCCATTACCCTGTGAATCTTAAAAAATAAAAAGGGCTGTTAGCTACTGGAATTTCTGATTTTTTGTTGCTGGAATTGCTAAAAGGTCTGTCCAGATTTGGGACTATGCATTTATTTTGGAATGTATTTGCTGTTTCACTTAATGTGAGCTCGCCATTTGGGTAGTTTGCAGACAATCTTTCTGTTCTTCGAGCTATCTATAGGGAGATGGAAATCCGTTGTTCATGTTTGTTCTACTTTCCATTCTGCTCACTACCTAATTCATGCAAAAAAAAGATGATTGTTCTTCATTTGAATGAAATAAATCTGTGCGCTACTAAGTCATTGCAATAACATAATCGTGGACGAATTTTGTTAAGAGAAAGTGTTTCGTTATTTGTTAAAGTTTCTGCTATTTGCTTTGCTATTCATTATAGTGAGAGTTGGTTACTTCGTTGAGCATAACAGGTTAAAAGTGCTACGGTGAGGCCTTTGTTCCAAATTAGTAACTTGTTGCTGGGTGCTTTGGTCCTTTGAAGTTCACAGATGTTTTAGCTTTATTGATGACACTTGAAAAGTTTTATACTATTAACTGTTGGGGTGACGTTTAAGGAAAGTGATTGGATGTGTTTGAATTTATTATTCCAGTATGATTAGGTTATTTGTGTTTAGTTTGATTTTTGCTTTTATTTGCTCAATACGCCTTGTTCTAACCTTTATTGAAGAATCAAAAGAAAACTTCAAACTACCGAAGCATGTATATAATTAGTAGCCTTATATTGAACATCAAATTAGTTTAAATTGAATATCCTAGTTTGCTTTAGTCGAGTACAATCTTGTTAAAATAATTCGAGGTGTGCCGTGCCAAACAAAAATGACCATTTCATGGCCCTCGCTCTTTTTAATCTTGAATGGATCCTTAGATTTCGAGGCATGCCATTTAGCAAATTTCATGGCCCTCGCAAAGTCCAAATACGTAGTTGCTTTAGGCGCGTGTTTAATAATATTAGTTTCCTAAACTCGGGTGCACATTTTTCAAACCTCCTTTTTATGCTTTTTATCCGGCTTTTACTACACCTCGGGAAGAGATATAGTAATAAAGGAGCTTTTCCAATTTAAGGACAATCGAAACGGGATTCGTTTTTATTTAAGATTCAGAGTCACCACTTGAGAGATTTATGGTGTCCCAAGTCACCAGTTTGAATCCCGAATCGAGGAAGGGTTTGACTCTGTTTAACAGTCGCGAACCAAAATCCAGGTAAGGAATTCTGTTAACCCGGAAGAAGGTGTTAGGCATTCCCGAGTTCCATGGTTCTAGCACGGTCGCTCAACTGTTATATTTGTTTTTCATCTGATTTCTATATTTATTCCATTTTATGTGTATTTATTAATATTCCGCTTTATCATTTAGTTTTACAACAACTACAACGTCGTAAAAATGTATTTCGGACCACGTCGTACCAGTATGCCCGTGGCTTTTAACATATTTCGACTTCGTTGAGATTTGAATATGGGTCACATAAATGTGCACCCGTATTAAGAAGGTAATATTATTACAAATCGTGCCTAAAGTATCTACGTCTTTG
>MU710698.1:0-15606 GCA_026770625.1 Nicotiana glauca | reverse complement strand
TTTTGAATTTTACTAACCATTTTAGATGATAAGCAAAAAGATATTCCGTACTAAATGATGATATTAAACCTGAAATGCACGCGGAATACAGAATGGTTCCAAAGTTGTACTTCTATCCAAAAAAAATTTTACCCAAAACCTCGTCCAAGTCCTTCTGATCAATTGGCAAAGGCGTGGGAAGTGAAGAACAACACGGTTGGAATTTGATATAATCCAAATTGAGAGAAATAAAATGAGAAAGTCTTATCGGTGAAAAACTTCGGGCACCATAAGGCGACGGTGAGTAGAGAATTTGAAAATGAGAGAGAGTCCGTTTTATGAAAACTCATAAAGAGCACTATCGGGCGACGGTGAGAAGAGAAATGAGAGAGGTCGATTGGCGAAAACCCGAAAAGGGCGCTGTTGGCCGAAAAGAAGACATCTCACCACTAAAAGAGTCCTGGCAAGGTTCCCTGGTTTTGAAATATGGATCAATGGGTTCACGAGAAGCTGGAAAGTTTGTGTGGGTTGGGCATCCAGTCCAAGAAGCATGTCATGTCCATTTGAAGTCAGCATGCACCCCCAGATAAGTCCTTCTTTCCCCCCCGAAAGGGACGCCTCTCTTTTAAACTCATATGCTTGCCTTTGGTATACTTCTTCTTTGAATCCCTTTCGGCTTAACTCTGATTCTGTGACTATTACAAAGAAAGGTGGCAGGACTGGTTTTATAGGGTTTCGCCTGGTAAAAGCCAAAGAAAAGACCCAACCTCAGCGGGTGCATCAGACAAATCCCGACCGGCCATGGTGGTTGATGCTTTCAAAGCAAAGACATTGGAAAGGAAAGAAAGTCAAAGACAAAGGTCCTAAGAGCAGAATAAAGTAAAAAGGCCAGAGCCCACACGGGTGAGTCAGTATGAAATCCTAAAAGTTGAGTCCTGTCGCTTTGAAAAAAGATTCACCCTCAAGGCCAGCAAGCAGCAAAGTTCTCAACGGAAATTGGGCCAGGATCAAGAAATTGAGATGATCAAGGCCACAAAATCAATCACCGTTTCAAACTAACAAATTGTTCTTTGTTTGAAAGTTAAAACAGGTGTAATTCAAAGCAGCCACGCAAGAAGCGGGTGCAACCCAAAAGAGAAAAGAAATGTGCAAGCGCTGAAATAGCTTTGCAACAGGGAATCGACCGAAAAGAAAGTTTCTCCCCAAATTATTTCATGTATTTTGCTAAATAAAAATAAAAAAATAATAAGGATAAAATAAAAAGAAGAAGAAAGAAAGAAGAAAAAGAAGTGAAAATGAAAATTCCAAAAGAAGAAATCATGGTAGCATAGGGCCCCATTCCCTAGATATCCCGGCATAACCCGTGGACCTCCCTGGCATAACCCAAGGGGCTTTTTTCTTTCCATCTCGGCATAACCCGTGGATCTCCATGGCATAACCCAAGGAGCTTTTTTCTTTCCATCCCAGCATAACCCGTGGGCCTCCCTGGCATAACCCAAGGAGCTTTTTTCTTTCCATCCCGGCATAACCCGTGGATCTCCCTGGCATAACCCAAGGAGCTTTTTTCTTTCCATCTCGGCATAACCCGTGGACCTCCCTGGCATAACCCAAGGAGCTTTTTTCTTTTCATCCCGGCATAACCCGTGGATCTCTCTAGCATAACCCAAGGAGCTTTTTTCTTTCCATCCTAGCATAACCCGTGGATCTCCCTGGCATAACCCAAGGAGCTTTTTTTCTTTCCATCCCGACATAACCCATAGATCTCCCGGGCATAACCCAAGGAGATTTTTTCTTTCCATCCCGACATAATCCGTGGATCTCTCTTGCATAACCCAAGGAGATTTTTTTCTTTCCATCCCGGCATAACCCGTGGACCTCCCTGGCATAACCCAATGAGTCTTTTTCTTTCAATCCCGGCATAACCTGTGGACCACCCTGGCATAACCCAAGGAGCTTTTCTCTTTCAACCCCGGCATAACCCGTGGATCTCCCTGGCATAAACTAAGGAGCCCTTTTTTTCAATCCCGGCATAACCCGTGGATCTCCCTGGCATAACCCAAGGAGCCTTTTTCTTTCAATTCCAGCATAACCCATGGATCTCCTTGGCATAACCCAAGGAGCCTTTCTCTTTTAATCCCGGCATAACCCGTGGATCTCCCTGGCATAACCCAAGGAGCCTTTTTTCTTTCAATCCGTCATAACCCGTGGATCTCCCTGGCATAACCCAAGGAGCCTTTCTCTTTCAATCCCGGCATAACCCGTGGATCTCCCTGGCATAACCCAATGAGCCTTTTCTTCAATCTCGGCATAACCGGTGGACCTCTCTGGCATAACCCAAGGAGCCTTTTTCTTTCAACACCGGCACAACCCGCGGATCTCCCTGGCATAACCCAAGGAGCCTTTTTTTCTTTCAAATCCCGGCATAATTCGTGGATCTCCCCGGCATAACCCGATGACCTTTTTCTTTTCCGGCATAACCCGGTCATTTTCCAGCATAACCTGGTAATCCTCCCAATCTAAGTCTTTATTCCAAAAGATACATAATTCTGATTTGATCGCTTAGATATGTGTCACGACTAACTCACGAAATTTTCCTAGTGAAGACTGGGGCAGAAAAATTTCGTTCGTTTGTTTGTTTTGGTGTCCTGAGCAGGTTTGACCTCGAGGCACAGGGTGCGAGACGACCGATGGAATGAGTTTCAATCAAGAATAAAGAAAAGAAGAAAAGAACAAAAATAAATGAGTTCAAAATGTTGAAGCAAACAAAGGTGCGGATTGCCTAGAACGTGATTGAAGTCACAAGCTCCGCCTGTTCCGTTTTGACACAATGCTGCAGAAAGAAACAACACCTACAACTTGTGAGCATCAAGATTCAGATCGAAGTCCACAACAAAACCAGCTAAGACTTAAGATCAAGCTTCAACAGATTTGTATATAGGAATCTTGTAACTCCTAGTTGATAGGCATAGCTAGCTTAGCTTTGATTTTCCTTTTGGTGTAATAAGGAGGTCAGCAAGCAGTAGCAGCGGCAACAGCTGTGAAATCACAGTTCCTGGTAGTCCCAGCTACCAAACCTTCTAGAACTACACTAGCCTGATTCCTTTATAGCCAAGGTAGGCAACCTTTGAAGCATGGTTCGGTCAGACAGTTTTTAAAAATGCTTCTCATTGAGTGCCAAGCAGGCAAAAATCTCTCATGATTGCTCATTTATCTTTTACCGAAAACCCTTCGTATTTTCAAGCAAATAGGGGCAGCTGTGAGCACGTGATTTTTGCCTCGCTTGAACTATTCCTATAAAACTCTTAAAAATTAGGATTTTTCTTTATTATTTGATTTTAGGGAATTAATTGTATGATTTTTGTTTTGTTTGCATTTTTTATGTGCATTTTCAGTTGGCATAATCCATACAAAATACCAACAAAAAAACACATTTGCATTTAGAACCCAATTTTATATTTTTAGGTTTACTAGTTAATTAATATCACAAAAATAAGAGAAAAATAACAAAAATAGTCTTTTTACATTTTTTTTTGTTTAGTTTTCTTTTTAAATTGGGATTTAATTAGTTTTAGGAAAATCAATTAGTTTAATTCAGGTTTTTGTTAGTTTTAATTTTGCTTTTAACACAAAAAATAAAAATCAAAAGAAATGAAATGAAATTGAGTTGTTTTTAAATAAAAGAGGGAAATTAATTAGAATAAAAGAAGAGGAGAAATATGGCCATTTATTTTGGGACAATTCTAGCATCAACCCAAACCAAACCCCCCAAGACCCGTTCAAAGGTGGCTCAACCCGCCTCAGGAAACCCGATCCAAACCCCTTGTAATGAAACAATGTCGTTTGGCTTAGATCAATCCTGACCGTCTAGGATTGTTGATCCAACGGATGAGAACCCCCATGCATTAACACTTAAATGTCGGAACTCTCACCCCATATCCCCTTTCATCATCTCTCAGAACCCCTAACACACAAACCCTCAACCTTACCGTCTTCTGTCGCAAACCTGCGTCGAAAATCGCCCACGGCGGCGGCGAAGCTCCAACATCCCCCAAAATTACACCGTAGCATCTCCTTCTTCTCCTCATCATGGACCGATGACTGGTTTCTTTCAAATCCCAACCAAAACCCTCGAATCAGTGAAAGCCTAGTCGTCATCGCCGCCTACGGCGGCGCCACCACTCTTTCCCCACCAAATCAACACCCGACGACCACCTCCTTCCCTTCAACCCAAATATCCGCCTAGCTTCCTATGAATCCCCTCAAAAACCTTCTAATTTCAAATCTAAGCCCCAGGTCCTAGGTTGAAAATCAGAAGGCTCACACGTTCCAAGATCCTTGGCCTGTTTCATCTAGGGATGATGTTTTTCTTCTGTTCATCACAAAGAAATCCTTTCAAGGTCAAAACAGAGTTGTTCTTCATATTCAAGCCCAAACTAGTAAGCTTTCCTTTATTTAGTCATTCTTTTATTTCAGTTGTTTGTTTTGTGTTCTATGCCCACAATTTGAATCACTAGTTATAGTTTTCTGATTTTGTTATAATCACATGGTTTATTTCCATTTTTGTCACCTGCTGTTTATGTGATTTGCTCTGATTTAATTGCTCCCGTTCAGTATGATTGTTTGTTTTGATTTGTTTATTTACTATTTTTGTTAGTTTAGTTTAGTAATAAAATTAGTTCTATGATCCACCATTATTAGTATTAGTTTAATTTAGCTATTTTCTTCATTTTGATTCAAGTTCTTTTGCCTTTAGTTAGGAATTCAGATAAGTAAATAGGATTTGGTTTCTGTTTTGAGATCAGTAGGCCCATCAGAACTAGGTCACTTGGCCAGACCATGGTCTGATAAACTTAAGTAATTTTGAGGGTATTCAGGGGTGCATTGGGGTAATTCAAAAGGGAATACTGCAAATAACTAATTTGGAAACCCCTAGAACATTATAGATGGGGTTCCAATTAGAGTTTTAGTAACTTAGGGCAGTAATTTGGGCAACAAGCCAAAACCTTATGGACTAAACTATTAAAATATGAAAATAAAAAAGGGACTAAAGGTGTAAATAGCAATCTGAAGGCAGCCCTAGGCTTTGTCTATAAAAAGGCATGCCTACTGCCTTGTTTAACAAGTTTGGCATCTGAAAAATTCCCCCCAAAATTTTCTACAAGTTTGAACATCTGAAAAATTTGAATTTCAAATTCAAAATAAAAAAAAATTGAAATTTGAGAAAACATTTCATTCTAGATCTAGATTTCCAAAAAAAAACAAAAATATAGCACCAAAAATTCTGTTCCCTTATAGTTTTCTTACAATAATTTCAGTTTCAGCTCTTAATTTGAACCTCTAGCTTAGATTCAGTTGACAAAAATGGATGGAATAATCCTGATCCAGTAATTGTGGTCTTCAAAGTTCCTGAGATCATTTCTGGTTGTTTTGAACTCATTCGAGTTAGTTTTAGATGTTCATTGGTTTTGCTTATTTGAAATTAGCTGTTGTTCATTGAGATATCATTTCTGGGTCAAAAGTTGGTTCAAAATTGCTGCTGATTGTTGCTTGTTGTTGCTGGATACTGTCTACTGTTGCTGACTTCTCCTTCTTCTTATTTTGGTTCAAATTCCAGGTACAAGTCCTGAATCCCTGATAATGTATGCTTGATTTGAGAAAATAAAATGGAAATGGCTCAGTTAGCTTCCCTACTTGCTGCTCCTGTTCTTCACTGCCTTCCCTTTAGCATCAATTCATAATTTAGAATTTGAGTAGTTGAATGTTGTAATTAACTCGGACTACGTAGACTGATTTGTAATTGGACTGTTTCGAATGGGTCTCTGAAAACAGGAGTTTGAAATTGGTTTGAACATCTCTGAAATTTTGTTTAGTTCTGTTAAGTCTGCCAACATTTAGTTTTGATTGCTTGTTGTTGAATTGAAAATTGTTGGGTATGAGGTCGTTCATTAGGCTCGAATAATATGTTGCAGATTTACTTCGTTTGATTGTCCACTGATTTGTTACGGCGCTCTTTCTATATGGTGTATTTTGGTTTATTAGCATGTGTAAAACTTTCCATTTGATTTAGTTTCAAACTTTGAGGAAGCCATAGACCAGTTAATGCACCATGTTCAAGTTAATTTTGAATCAACTGTTTAATGATTTTCATCCACTTGAATTTTTGAAATGGATTGCTAATGGATTAAATATGCCTTGATCTCTCATATGTTAGAGCCACTTAAAGACACAGTGGCTCGTATGGTTATATTTACTGTGTACTTCATTTAAGTTAAAGTGTTAATTCTCCTTTGTTCACGTTTTTTTCTGGGTCATGTTCCGTTTGTTAGACTTGCAATTTTGTTGANATGGATTGCTAATGGATTAAATATGCCTTGAACTCTCATATGTTAGAGCCACTAGAAGCCACAGTGGCTCGTATGGTTATATTTACTGTGTACTTCATTTAAGTTAAAGTGTTAATTCTCCTTTGTTCACGTTTTTTTCTGGGTCATGTTCCGTTTGTTAGACTTGCAATTTTGTTGAATTAGTTGATTCAGTGGCTTAATGTTTATATGAAGTTTGTTTCTACAGCAGTGCCCTTCTTCCATTTTAAATAGTTGCATAAGTGAATAAATGTGATAATTAGTAATGGGTGTGAGATTTTGAATTAAAGATAGGCTTGGACCTTCCGAGTTAAGTAGCATATTTGAATTAAGAGGTTTTCCTCTTGTTCAAATATGGACTTGAACTTGAGGCCCAAATTCCTTGAATACTTTTTAATAGTAGTAATTAATAATGCTAAGGTCCCTTTTAGAGACAACACTTAGTAGAAAAATCGTAGTTCTTTTCGTTTAGACTTTAAAATAAAAATAAGGTGTGCCGCGCCCAATAAAATGCATGAATTGCGTGGCCCTCTTTAAATATTTATATTAAATTACATAGAATTTGGGACGTGCCATTTAGCGAAATTTTATGGCCTCCCGCAAAGTTAATAACACGTTAGTCGCTTTAGACGCGTTCTTTAATAATATTACCTTCCTAAATTCGGGTGTGCATTTCATGCGAACCAAATCCAAAACCCAAAACGTTGAATAAAATGTGTCGAGGATCCGGGTGCATTTCATGTGACGTGATCCAAAAATATGTTTTAAACGACGTTCAATTTCTTAAAAAATAATTATTTAAAAGCGGTACATAATTCTAAAAATTGTACTATAGGATGACATGTATTAAAATCAGATTTTTAGCCAATTATAATAGTTTGAGCGATCGTTCTATAACCACGGGATCCGGGGGTGCCTAATACCTTCCCTCGGGTCAACAGAATTCCTTATTCAGAATTTCTGGTTCGCAGACTCCATTCGGGAAGTCGAAATGTTTCTCGATTTGGGATTCAAGATAAACCGGTGACTTGGGACACCAAAAGCCAAACCAATCCTAAGTGGCGACTCTAAAAACCAAATAAATAATCTCATTTCAAATAGTATCACTTTAAGTAGAAAAACTCCCTTATACATTATCCTTCGGGGTAGGTGTGTAAAAAAAGGAGGTGTGACAGTTTTTAACACAAATTTAATTCTTGAAGCAAAAAATAAACTACAGGTATTTACCAGAGCTAATCCATGGACCTGGACTCTATTTACCAATGGTTATTCAAACGTTAAAGGAGCGGGTTTAGGAATTGATCTAATTCCACCTTCAGGGGGAGTCATAAGACAAGCAATAAAATATTATCCAATCTATAACAATGAGGCGGAATGCGAAGCTGTGATTGCGGGCTTGGAGCTGGTGCGAGAACTTGGTATAGAGCAAATTGTGGTCAAAAGTGATTCGCAGTTGGTGGTTAACTAGATGTAGGGGACTTACGTGGCAAGAGAAACACAAATGCAACAATACTTGGAAAAGGTACTAGAGTGTTTTAGACAATTTCAGTCTTGGAAGGTCGTACAGATACCTAGGGAAGAGAACGCAGAAGCAGAAGCGTTGACAAATCTCACATCTCTCATGAATGTAAAAATTGCAGAAAGTGCTATCGTGATACATATGTTTCATTTAGTACTTGACCAAGACAAGGGTGAGGTAAATTTTAACAATCTAACTTGGGATTGGAGAAATGAATTTGTGAACCTTTAGTAGTATCGTATCGTGCCTGAGGACAAGAAGAAGTCATAATTGCTTTGTCAAAAAGTCATCCGGTATTGCTTAATTTATTGAAATCTATACTGAAAAATATTTGGCAGACCTTTAGCACAGTGCCTCAATCCATCACAAATAGAGTATGTGATGAGAGAAGTTGATGAGGGACACTGCGGCAATCACACTAGTGGAAAATCATTGGTAAGGGTATTAATAAGAGTAGGATATTATTGGCCAAAAATGGAAGAAGGAGTAGAAAACTTTGTAGAAATGTGCGATAAATGTCAACGATTTGCCAATAACATGCACCGCCCAGCAGAGTTATTGCATTCGGTTATTTCACCATGGACCTTCATGAAATGGGGCATGGACATTGTAGGGTCATTGCCTCAAGCTAAAGGAAAGGTACAATTTATGTTAGTCTTAACAGATTATTTTTTAAAATGGGTAGAAGCGGGTGCTTTCAAACAGGTGTGGCAAAAAGAATCCAAGGACTTTATTTGGCCTAACATTATATTCCAATTTGGGTTTCCAATGGAAATTGTGTGTGACAATGGCCCACAATTCATAGGCACAAAAATCACAGAATTTTTTCAAAGTTGGCAGATTAAACGAAATACATCCACATCTTATCACCCTGTAGCCAATGGACAAGTTGAGTCAACGAATAAAGTTATCATAAATAACTTGAAGAAAAGATTAGAAGAATCAAAATGCAAATGGCCAGAAGTGGGGGTGTTATGGGCTTATAAAACGACAGCAAAAACAAGTAAGGTTGAAACTCCTTTTTCACTTGTATACAATGCAGAGGCTTTGATTCCATTAGATATAGGTGAACCAAGTACGAGATACACACATGCTACTGAGGAAACAAATAAGAAGGATATGCAAGTAAACCTAGATCTCTTAGAAGAAAGGAGAGAACAATGTTTATTCGAATGGCGGCTCAAAAACAAATGATTGAATGGTATTACAACAGGAAAGCTGATTTGAGATACTTCAAGATTGGGGACTTCGTCCTCAAGAAGGTGTTTCGATCGACAAAAGAAATGAATGTAGGAAAGTTGAGTCCAAACTGGGAAGGCCCTTATAGGATTCGAAGCATCGCGGGAAAAGGAGCACACGAGATGGAAACCATGGATGGCATGGTGCTACCATCAAACTGGAATGCATTCCTCTGAATAAGTATTACTTCTTGACAAGGAAAATACCCAAGGTCAGGTATCACGCAGGTTCAATTTTATTTTTTTCTTTTGAATTTTACTAACCATTTTAGATGATAAGCAAAAAGATATTCCGTACTAAATGATGATATTAAACCTGAAAGGCACGCGGAATACAGAATTACTCCCGATAAAGGTTGCAACCTTTCTGATAGAAAAAAATGGTTATGCAGTCATCATCTAAATAGTTATCTTCGAGTCTCATTCGCATTTTTCCTTTTTAGGGAATGGGCCAAAAGGAAGGAGTAATCCAATGTTCAAGATTTTATACTTCAAAGCTCCAATACCGGGGGAACTATGCACATAGAAGGAAGCAAAAGTACCGAAAAAAGAACATAGTTTAGTTCAGCCAGAATCAAAAACTGTAAAGAAAACTTGAATTTTTAAAGGTGTATGAACTCGTGAAAATGCAAGATATTCCATATCCCTGCGATTTTTAGGTTAAGGACAAAAAAATTTTACGGGATAGTAGACCCTATTTGGTATTCTAAAATCTGCTACAATGAAAGCAGTTATGAAACTGTAGTATGAACAGTTATGAAAATGATGTACGAAATTCATTTGAAAGTTCAAAACATAGGACTTCCTCAAATTACTTATTTTTCCATGTCTACTTCATGTTTCATATATTTTCACCACTATGAATATGATATGTCATCTTCATCGGTGTCGTAAGGGACATCTTTCATTAAAAAAAACCATTTGTTTATCAAAGTCATGGGTTTTAAAGGCATTTTTAAATACAAGAAAAAGCTCGAATAAGAAAAAGAGCATAATATAAGGCAAAGACAATCTATATATATATATATATATATATATATATATATATATATATATATTGATTTGTCACTAAACCCCAAAAAGTAGACAGGGTAGCCAAAAACAAACTTTCCAATACAGTTGTTAAAACTAAGGGGAAAAACATAAAAGTTAACAAAAAGAGAAAAGCTAAGAAGCATCATCAACGGGAGCATCATCAGTGGGAACATCATCAACGGGAAAAGATATATTAAATTGAGAAGAAAAGTCTTGAACATCAACCCCACCAGGAACAAGTCCATCTCCATCACCCTTGGAACCTTCATCGTCGGGTGAGGAAAAGCTTTGACGTTGCAAAGTTTTATCAATTGTTTCTTTAGCTCTAGAAATCTCAGCATCAAGGTCAAAACCCTCCTGGTTGGCTTCAATTAGATTCTCGAGGCGAGTGTTCAAGAGAGCCCAGCTAACATCCAGCGATAACTTTATCCTCGAAGGCCTCATAATCCTTCTCCTACTAATCAATCTCAGCTCTTTTTTCTGCTTCAGAGGCTTCATAAGCTATCTTCAAAGGAGCCAGAGAACTTTCCAAGAACTGAATTTTATCAGTAGAGGTGCGGAGATCTTCCTAAGCTTGAGTAAGTGTCTGAACCAAATCACCTGCATAAACTTCTTTTTGATTAAATAGTTCTTTCAAATCCCTTATTTCTTCAGTAGCTTTAGAAAGTTGTTCAGGAAAAGAGGATTCCAGCCTATCCTTATCCTTCTGGACCTGGCTAGAAGAAGCTTTTTCGACCGCTAACTCAACAGAAGTCATTCTCATTTGTTTCTCTAAAGTAATTTTCTCATCTGCAAGAACATCCTTATCCAATTGAAGACTTTTGGGTTGCTCTTTCCAGTTGTCAGTCTCGGTGCGCAGGTCAATAATTTGCTAGTCGGCCCGAGAAACTCTTTTTAGGAGCTCTGTGCCAATCATATTAATCTGGAAAAAAAGGAAGAAAAAGTTATGAAAAAAAAGGAAGGAAATGTAATTAAACTTATGCCTTCAAAGAAGAATAAACAATGGCATTCATCAAGGTTAGCGAGCTTTGAGTTTCTAATTTCCTCTTCTCCACTGGGCCTAACAGCAGCTTCAACCATACGTCAGCTTGACCAGATTTTCTCAATAAGTTCTCACTTCAGGGACCTCAATTACAACTCTTCTCATCTCTCTTCTACTACCAGAAGGTTCGATTTCTACATGAGGAGCAGCCACGGGAGTAACAACCGGAGTAATGACTGATAAAGGCACGGGGGGTTGGTGGAAGATGGAACTGAAAGGGAAGAAGAGGCAATTCATCAGCAATAGGCCCGAAACCTTCTTCACCTTCGAAGCTGCGGACAAACAACCTATCAACAGGACTAGACGGAGGAATAGTAGTATCTTCATCAAAAATCACTAAAGGGATACTTTTTGGCTCATCTATGAGTCTAAAAGGAATAGAACTAGGTGGAAGGACATGCGAAGCAGGAGTTTCATCATCAGAAACCACGCATCTTCTGATGCGTGGTTTTCTCACTGAAGAACCTTCTTATGTTTCCCCCTCATCATCAGAGCCACGAGCATCATCAGTTTTCCTTTTAGAGGAAGAAGCCCTCGAAATTCGATCTTGGGCAAGGCTCACGGAACACCTAGTTGATAAAACAGACGCGGGGCTAATACCATGAATAGAGAACCCTAAAACAAAGAGAGAGGATTAGAATTTTTCATATGAACAAATAAAATAAGAAGGATAATTACGAAGGTAAAAAGTACCGTGTGTATTCAATTTCCAATCGAATTTTTGAGAAAGGAACTTCCAAGATCTCTTTTTCATGGGAGCAGCAATTAACATCTTTTCTACCCAAACACGAAAGTCAAGAATCTCATCAAAGACTTTCATGGTTGCTGAAAAATGGGTATGTGATTACATGAAGTAATTTGAAACATATATAAAAAAGAAGGAAACTTATGTGCAAAATTCCATTTTTCTTGAAAGGGCATGTTTTTTTCACCCACTAGTAGGGGCAGCAACAAAGCGGACGTACCAGCCACGGTCTTGGTCGTCCTCTAGGCTAACTAATACTCTTTTACTTCTAGTCCCGAGGGAATAAACTCCTTCACGAAATAATTTAGGAGAATAAAGATGAAGCAAGTATCGAAAGGTGAAAGGAACGGAAACCAAATTTGACAGGTAACGGAGGCATGCAATAGCCCTCCAAATGAAGGGGCTGATCTGGCCAAGGCACACATTAAAGTAGCAACAAAACTCAATGATCACTTGATCAATGGGGTGCTTAAAACCTAAAGTAAAATGGTAGATATAAACAAAAGAAAACCCGACGTGGTAAGAAGTGATTCTTTGGTTAGCACCGGGGACTAAAACTGGAAAATCCTATTTCCAATGACACTCTCGTCGAACTAAGAAAAGAAGATGAGCAGTAATCAAACTTGAATAAAGTTCAACAGGGTTAAGGGAAGCTATAGAAGAAACTTGGTTTCTCATGGTCTCATGGTCTGTTATAAAAGAAAACTCTTGAGGAACAATCTCTGCAACTGTGGTTTCACGTACAGGTTTATTTATATCCCTATTTCTAGAAGACGATTTAGAGGTTAAAGGAGCCTTGGGTTTTGAAGAAGATGGCTTAACAGAACTACCTTGAGAAGAGGAACCTCGATTAGATAGTGAACCGAAATTACGAAGTCTACCACCCCTCCTACTTCTAGTAGGGGCGGTAAAAGGAGTAAGTTCATCAACTTTCACAACTTTATGATGGTTTGAAGACATGATTATTCAAGGAAATACAGAAGAGAGATGCATAAATACAAAGAAAGAGTAGGGTAAAGGGTGCTGAAGGAAGACTCCAAGAAATCAAAAGGGATAGGGTATTTATAAGAAACTACAACTGTCGTTAAAATTGGTCATTATGAAGCGTCATAATGGAACTGTGACTTCGTCACTGACGCAGCCGCAGAAAAACTCTAAAAGGCGCTAAGAAACTGCATATCTAAAGTGTTGGAAGCCATGTGAGATGGGCATTAGATTTGACATACGTCGAATCGATTCAGTAAGAGACATGATGATACTTGAGAAACAGCGGCAAGGAATTCCCCACCATAAAATCTTACCACTTCCTAAATATTTATTTGAGAATATTTAGAAAGTGGAGGGACTATCTGTATTGGTGAAAAAAAGACATAACACGTGGGACATTAGTAAGCCGACGGGGCATGATGCGTGGAGCATCGGTATTACGACAAATGGCACTCTCAGTTAACTGAATTAAGAGAATAAGGAAGGTACGGGAAAAATACCCACGAGACAACGCAGATAAAAGAATTGAGCCTGACAGTTGTCAAAACAGAAACGAGAATGAAATGAGTGTAGGCTGTAAAGAAGGGAAGATATACGAACCAGAAGTAAATAAGGAAGGAAAATTGGAGCAGTTACAATGAATCTTTAGTCATAAATGTACCAATTATGGATACGTATGAAAACAGAGAATTAATACAAGTAATACCATTAGTAAACCCAAATAAAGTGTGGGAACCATTATGATTGTAAGCTCCTATATAAGGACGGAAATCTCATTTGTAGGGATAAGTTATGATTATTATTGAAATACATACTACTTTCTTTGCTTACTCTACAAGTCTCAAGTTTTGATTTCAAATTGTGATTATCAGTTCATTTCCTTAATTTTTCTTTGTCAATCAATTTCATTTTTCGATCTATTCTTTCTAAAGTTGTCAGAAAAATGAAAAAAATCTTAGTTATCTGTAACACGTTTTTTTTCTAAATATTGGATTTGATCGAGAAAATTATTTTTGGTTAAACAATAGTCTATCCTTACAATTTGACCAATCTAACTAATAATCTGGACATAGTGCATCCTTGCTATTTCTGACCTAAACGTTTATTTCTAGTACTACATAATAATTGCCGAAAGGCCTTTAGCCTGATACAAGATTGAAAGTAACGGAATTAGGTCAGAGTGGGAGCATCTTGACTTTGCTTATATATGTGGTGAGTCACTAAACTGTACGAATTGTACAATATAGGCCAAAAATCATCAAATAATAATTTCACATTGTAAAAAGTACTGATAATTTTCGTTATCTCAAGTAATTAACAAGTGAATGGTATTTCTTCAGCTTGTGCTATTGGATTCTTTGTTTTCTTTTGCAAGTTGATGTAATATCTTAGCAAAAAGTTGTGGTACCTCATATATCTATTGAGCATCTTTGCCAATGGTCCCTGGCCTTTTTGTTAGTGGAACCAAGTCTTGTCAGGTCATCACTGCAAATAACCTATTCCCTGATGATTGGCATTAGCAACCAAATGCTTTGACCCGGATTAGATGCTAAGCCTCTTGTTGAGAGAAAGTCTATCCAACTACAATAATAACCCAGTATAATCTCACTAGTGGAGCCTGGGGAAGATAGTGTATACGCAGACTTTATTACTCCTACCCTAGGATAGAGAGGCCGTTTCCGATAGACACTCAACATCCTTATATAGTGAATTAATTATCTTTTTAGTGATTTAATAGTGTAAACGAATTTGTATCTTGTACCAAGATAGGAGTTAAACTGCATAAAATATTACAATTAGCATCGTGTAGGGGAAGATGTAAATATATATAGTGGGAGTGAGGAGTGTAATCATAGGATGAGAGAGACTTGGGGAAATGCGGATGGATATTCTCTTGTAAGTGGTGGTCCTTCAGATTCAATTTGTAAAGGTAATATTTGGATTCCTTATCATGTTATATCTACCACTGGCCAAAGTTTCATTTTTAGGTCATTCTTTGGTATAGCATTTTATCACAATATGCTAGGTGCTTGCTAAAAGTATATATGGGGGACCTAAGATTTTTCAAGACAACTTGTCATAGTAACTAGTAATTAATTTTAAGTGCGTGTAGCATCCCAGTATTGAGAAAGAAGTGGGAAAAATATTTTTGTTAAAAAGGATATAGTATCTTAAGATCCCTAATTCCCTATATCTCCATTCAACAGAAATTAACTGCTTAGCTTCCAAGAATTTGACTGCTGTAATAAGTTCAACAACTGCGTGTAAGCTGACTCCATCTGGTTTTAGTTGGTAGTAATAAAACTATCGGCTAGCTAGCACTTTGATATATGACTACATTCAGCCATTTCTATGTAGCGTAAAGATGAGATGGTCCTTTAGGAAGAATCTGAAGAAAAGAGCAATATGCCAAACATATGGAATGACGTTAGCTAGCCTTGATTGTGAGTTGTGACAGAGGAAAAGGATTTTTATGTGATTTTGTTCTAAAGGATAAGAATATAGAGGTGCCAAATGATGTTTGTACACAATTAAAGGAAGAAAGTATAGCCACCTTACATGGTTTATATCACTCTAGTAGAATTAAAGCAATAGAGAAAGCTGGAACGCGGTTTGAATGGCCATATCAATATGGTGGTGGCAAACAAATTAAATTGACATATGCTTTCTTTAATTAGCTTCTACCAAAAATAGTGTTC